>JAINUV010001175.1:0-156522 GCA_020205505.1 Panax japonicus
CGACAACTTAGCCATTTGGAGTGAGATAACTGGTGGGACAAAAAAATAGGGTATTTAGCCATTTATGTTAGTTAATAAATATTGTAAGTACTATGGTCATTGGGAGACAAAGATACAATAATAAATTATGTTGTTATCTTGACTTGAGCATAATGTATTTATATATGGAGTATTAGTTTTAATTATTGGTTCTTTATGTAGTTTATCAATTAGTTTGAAACTAGTATGACATTTATATTAACTTGAATTATTAAATTTAATATTTATTATAACAATTAATAATAATAGTAAATATGAAATCACTGATTTGAAAATTAATTATAATTTGCAATGAATTTTGATTATTTATTAATTAATTTTTTATTTATAAACTTATAATTTGTGAAGGATTTTACTTGAGAAATGGACATTAATGAAGGATTATTTTCCTCACTAAATTTTTTTAATTAATTAGTTAGTCATCAATGAAGGATTATTTCCTCACTAATTTGAAAATACATTCTCAATTTATAATTAGTGAAGAAACATTTTCTCTAGTTAAATAAATTTATTCTTCACAATATATTATTTGTGAGGGAATAAAATTATTCACTAATTTAAAATAGTCATTCTTAAAATATTATTTGTGAAGGAAACCAATCTTTCACACTAAATAACAATACTCCATTATCAAATACAATTTGTGAATAAAAAAGTTATTCACAATATATCCTTCACAAAAAATATTTAGTTACTACTTAGCAAATGATACTCAATTGCGAGAAGGTCTAATGCGAGCAATTGTGTGAAGGAAATATTTCTTCGCAATAAATCACTTGTGAGTGATATAGGGCCTCTAGTGAAGGATTTGTCCTTCACTAGAAGCCATTTTTAGTGTAGTGTAAAGATCAGTTCGATCAATTTTGATCAGGATCTACTCGCAATGATTGTGTATGCTATGTACCCTGGTATGTATAGGTTTTAAAACGGTGATTCCGGGGACAAAATCTTTATAAGGGAGGGTGAATGTAACAACCCGATATTTTCTTTATAATTAAATTAGAAATTTTGCGTATAATTTTTTTTATTATTTTTTTAAAGATGAGGATTTGTATAAGATAATGTGTATATGTAATTATGTAATAAATAAAATATATTTGTTACATGAATGTTTACAAATAATTTTATTTTAGAATTATTGCACATTATAAACTATATTCTTATAATAATTAATTTTATAGTAGAAAAGTTTTTATTAATTATTTTCCATGAAAATATGATTTTATATTATATAAATAATATATGAAATGATTATTTGAATTATTATAATAATTAATCTATTTTAATATATGAATTTATGCTAGTTTAATTAAGTTAATTATTTTAACTTAATTAATAATGTTAAATATGAATAATAAAGTAGATATGGAATCCAAACCCTAATTTTGGATTTTTATCAAGAAATGAGAATAATAATATAATATTAATTATATTTTTGATTTTTCAGTGCTATAGATATGTACTATATGTACGTATTGATAGTGGTTGGTCAGTTATGGGGTATTATGACCAAAACCTAGTAATATTTTTATAACCCTAGTATTACTGACAAACCCTAGTTTTGAAGTCAAATGATACTTTAAAATCTGTCTAGTGATTATGTTATATGGTTTATGATATGTAGTATTAGAATTTAATTTTTATTAGGGAAAACCCTAATTAATAATTTAAAATCCTAATTTCTAAAAGTTAGAAACCTTAATTAGAAACCCTAATTTAAAACTCAATTTGAGTTCGAAACTATTATGTAACTGTGTGATTATGATTAAGGTGAAGTATTATAGAATTTTATATTAATTAGGTAAACCCTAATTATTATTTAGAAATATTAAATTTCTAGAAAATCCTAATTAGTAATTTTAAAAACCTAATTACTAATTATAAACCCTATTTGTTTAATTATCAAGGTTAATTATAATTAGTAAATTTTAAACACAAATGTTCAAGTAATCGAATTAGAAAACTAATTATATTTAGTAAACTCTAATTTATATTTTTGGAAACTAAATTGTTATTTATTTTTAAATCCTAATTTTAGAAATCCTAGAATTTTGCTTTCAAAACCTAAAATGGTTCAAACCCTAAATCCTAACCCAAACCCTAAACCCTAAGGGTTTGACAAGTTACCAAAACGCCATTAATTGGAAAATCAAAAGACCAAAATACCCCTTGCATTATTGAAGCTAGTTTGTAGATTTTGACTATAGGTGAGTTGGTGACATAAACCAACAACCCCATGTGCTCTCTAATAACAACAATCAACCTTTAGATCAGTCAATACATGCATCCAAGACTTGTATATATAGAGTGAGAGAGAGAATTGCATTTGCTAGTTTATTTTTCTCACACCACTCAACCAATTTCTCCCTCGTTGAAACCCACAAAAATTTGCAAGTATATCAGTCACAAACAAAGTCCCACGAACACCTTTAACAGATTCAGAAGCTAGAATCAAAACTTGTTCATAGAAGGTATAAACCTAACTTGAAAAATCTATCCATTAATCCCATGTTAGATGTTTTTTGTGTTAAACATGTTAGATATAGTGTATATTGATGATCTGGGTTGCTAGATGTTAGATCTATAACATCTAGAGACTCAGATTTGAAGTTTTATAAAATCTGGAAAAATTTTGTTTTGTGTTCTGACAATGAATGTCAGACGCTGTAGATCCTTCACGATTTATGTTTTTGGTTGTTTTATGTATTAGATATGTAGTATGTTATGTGCTCTTTGATCTGGATCAAGAATCATACTTAGATCTGGTCTAGTTTACAAGTTATTCTTGGTCAAAGGTCGTTTACCGACCATGAGTGGACCATTTCTAGGTAACCCAGAAATGGGTTTTCAGTGTCTGAAGAGATATTGATGAGCCTTGATCTCGCTTCTGGTTGTTGTTTATTTGTTGTTGTTGTAATAGATTTGTACTATAGTATATGGACTACAAGATTAAGCTTTTAGAACGCTTAAATATCTAACGTATCGAAGTTAGTGGAATGTCAAACCAGGCCAGAAGATCACAAACTTAGTTTTCTGGGTAACCCAGAAAATTTAAGAGCATGATCTCTGACAAGGTTTGACCGGCATACATCTTTTTATTTTGTTGTTGTTTGATTGGTTTTATGTAATGGATCTCTAGAATTACATGTTGGATACACACTGCAGCTTATAGATCACAAAATAATTACAAGGATAACATGTAGTGAAGGCACAAATTATGACCCATGATCTGTTCTTCATTTCTGGGTAACCCAGAAATGAAGAACAGTCCTGACAACACTTTTGGAGGCTCAGATCTCCTTGGTTATATGTTTTATGAATTTCTTGTTGTTGGATAATGTAGTCCTACACTAGCACTACACGATCTGATAAACAACATGCCCAGAAACACAACACACACTAAATTAAACCTGGTCAAACATGGTCACTCGTTCACTGACATAATTTTCTGGGTTGGCCAAGAACAGCTCAAGAACACCTATAGCGACAGTTTCGTCACTATAGGGCCTTTTAGCGACAAATATTTTCGAAAATTAATTATTTTAATTAAATAAATAGAAAAAAATAGTTTTAAATTATTAAAAATATAAAATAAATTATTAAAAATTATTTTAAAATTCAAAAATTAGTTTTTAATTATTTTGAATATATTTCATAAATATTTAATATTTTTGGAATATTAAAAGTATTTAATTTATTTAATTATAATATTAAATAAATTATTTAAAAATAATTTTAATACATAAAAATCATTTAAAATTATATTATGGTATAAGAAAATAATTTAAGTTATTTTTGATAATTTTTAATATTTTGTGATGAATTTCATTAATTAATTAATATTAATGTCAATTAAAGTTAATTAATATATATACGTCTAAGCTATTTGATCAGCTAGACACAAATTTCGAAATGTCGTTGAATATGATAAAAACCTTTTTGTATCCAATCAAATTATTTTGGTTAAGATTCCAGACTAAGTATGAACATTCCGATCACGGGAAAACTTTTTTGCGCCCAAGGCGGACAGAGTGAACGATCCTATCGTTCTTGTAATGTAGTATTGATCAATACAGGGCCCATGGGAAGTACAACCTAACGCCAGTAAGTTATGACGGTTTGCAGATGAAGTTTTGCTAAACCTTAGCAAAAAAAAAAACAATGTTCATAATCTGTCGACTAATACTTATATATATAGTCAATACGTAGTTTCAAAACTTTGAGATAGAATTGTTATGTTGTTATTATCGGTTCAGTTTATTTCACAACTATAAATTTGTTGTAGAAGTGTTGTACAAAGAAAATATTTATTTCTTTCAGCTAATTATATTCATAATTGTTATTACTTGCTGGGCACCAAAATGCTCATTCTTGATTTAAAATTAAATGTTTTCAGCTAGGCATGATCAACCCGAAGGTTCAGACAAGATCAAGTGAAAAGGAAATCAAACAGAACATGTTTAATGATATCTTTTGTAATAGTTAGACAATATATAGACAATGATATGTTTTATATATCATGTAAAGAATTATAGTAAAGGTTGCGTAATTGGGATTAGACTCTGATAAATATAAATTAAGTTTTGTTTTTATATTATTGTTATTATTATTAGTATTATTCCGCTCATAGAAATGGTATCGTGAAGTACCGAGTTCGGATTTCAAGTACCCGAGTTTGGGGGGCTTTACATATAAGGTTATGCAAATTAAAAGTATTGGACTATGTATATTTCATGGCCCATGAAATTAAACTTAAAGTCCAAAAGATTATTTATGGGAGGCCCAAAAGATTAATGAGTGGCCCAATTTAAAAACCAATGAAGGAGGGGCACTTTAGACATTTGGTATATTAAGTAAGTAATAAAATTCAAAGCAAACTTGGTAGATATAAGGCCACATGGTCGACATTATAAGGAGAGGAAATGGTGGGTGCACATCACCATTTTAAGTACCACACATTTGGAAAAGATATTTTCAATTAGCTAGGTGTCATCTCTTTTGAGGAACCACCTTGGATAGTAATCACCCACATACTAATGAAATGATTATTAATGAGAGAGAGAGAAAGAGAATTAGTGGGAGAAATTGAAGGCCATATGGCCGGATGACTTATGGGAGAGATAAGGAGAAGGAATGAGATAGTGTAATATATCTATATCTAATCTATCTTATTTTTCTCTTTCATCTCTTTTATTTTTTTTCTAACTAAAAAGAACTAGAGAGAGGTAGAGAGAAAGAAGAGGTTCAACAACCATGGAGGAGGGGAAGGGAAGTTTTTGGTGAGACATCAAGGCTCCATAATCAAACTAAGAAGAATAAGAAGAAGGAGAGCACATGAATCAAAGGTATAAATACCTTTTGTGTATGTATTTTTGATTATTGTAAATCATATCTTGAATCTATATTTAGAAACTCAAAAACCATGAATATACTTGTTATTTAGTGTTTGATGTTTAGATATACCCATATTGGGTGTTGTTTTAGTTGGAAATCAAAAATAAAGAAAAGTGATTTTTCTAGTTTATGAGCCCTTAAATTTCTATGTACTTTGGATTTCCACCGTTTTTGATCTACACCTTCTTTTCGTGATCCGTCAAAGAGAGGTGCTAGATATGTGAGTTATCTACTAAACCCAAGTGGTAGCACTCAAAAATCTTGAGTATACAGTCCGTAGTGACTGATTTAGCAAAAATAGTTTTGTGTCTTTTAAGGTAAAATTGACTATTTTTGGACAGTCAAAAGTAGGGGCAGTTTAGTCATTTTTTGAACATTCAAAAATTCTGGAAATATTTGGGAGGATACTATGATAAGTTATCTAATATTTCCAAGTGGAATCACTGAAAAAGGAGTTGTAGATTTCCGTATGGAATATTTTTAACAAAATACGAAAAACTCATTTTTCCATTTTTGCTACTGCCAAAGATTTTTCAGGGGCTGTTTCAACAACTTATATTGTCAGAAAAATTTCGGCCTTTTGGGAAAAGAAAATATATAGTATTGAGTACCTCCTGTCCAAAAATGAGCTCATTCCAACTTAAAATGACCAAGTTATAATCATTTCCATTTGTGTGATTTTTCGACGAAAATCGATATAACCGGAGTTCTATAACTCCGATGGCCACGAAATTTAAACTGGAGTGTCACGTTAACACGTATAAGATTGTTCCAAGAGATTAGAATTTCTGGAGTTGAGCATGATAGAGCTAATTTCTTAAGCTACACACTAAAAATGATTTTTGAAAAATACTAAAGGAAGTTGGAAAATTATGGAAAAATACTTTTTGTGTATGATTTATATGTATATGTGTTTGGACAAAGGATAGAAAAATAATAAATTGATTTGGTGTTTTCGTGATACGGATATGGAATCCAGCTTGCTGGATTGAAAAACAGTTTACTGAATTGAAAATGTGTTGAATCCAGCTTGCGGGATTGCAATCTAGTCACTGGATGTGATATCCAGTTTGCTGGATTGCAGTTTGGTTTACTGGATTGACCATCTAGATACTGGATATGGAATCTAGCTTGTTGGATTCCAAATCTGGGTTGCTGGATTGGTATTTGACTTTTTTGTTCAAGAAAAACTTTTAATATATGAGATTAAAGTATTTAAATATAATAGTAATGATTGAAAAAGCATAATAAATGATAATTAATTTATTTAATAAATATATTAAATAAATTGTGGAAAAATAGAATTAATGTTATATAAATCATATAAAAATGATTTAAGTGTTATAAAAATATTTAAGTTATAAAATATAATTTTTGATATTTTGTCATGAAAATAATAATATTTTAATATTAATAGCAGTTATCAGATAATGAATTTAATTGTTTAAAAATCATATAAAGGTAATTTTAAAGTATTAAAAATACTTTGTGATATTATAAAATATATTATAATATTATGACATGTATTTCATTAATATTTGATAATAAATAGATATTAATGATAAAGGAATTATGTGGTATTTAATTCGTTTAAATATAATTTTTAATGATTAAAAATTCACAATAAATGATAATAATTATTTAAAAATTATTATGAGACTTGGAAAATTACTTTGATTAAAAATATGATTATCTAAGATAATTTTTAAGTGTTAGGCAGAGTTTAATTGAAGTTAAACTCGATGATTATCAAACTAGACCGTCGGGATGTTAGAATTTTGCCGAACTCGACTCAGATTGTCAAAGTTTGACTTGAGGTCAAGTCTTATGTATGTTATAGACGGATATGATTATTTGATAATGTGTTTAGGTTATTTTAAATACTGTGATGATATTATTCTAATTTTTATATCGATATTATTTATATATTAGGTCTTCGATCAGACAAAGCTTATTATAATGCGTAACGATAATCAACGATTCATGCAAGTTTTACTTAACTCTACTAAGAGTTGTTTCATTCAGATATGCTTATGGTTAATCATTGTTGATTGCCATTGTAGAATTGTACTCTTACATATTGCATGTATAAGTCAGGTATGAAAGGCTGATCACCTTCATTACCCTTCGGTCCAGATATATTTGTTCATGTTATATACTTGTTCAGTCAAAAGTTTGTTCCTGCTAGTTCACAATTATATTGTTGAATTATAGCCAGCTTATTATTCAGATTCTTTCAATCATGATATATCGTTAAATTATTAAACTTAAACTTGCTGGGAAATCTTATGCTCACCCTTGCTATATCATGATAAACATTGCAGATTAAGGTGAATACGTCGGATACAAGGAAATGTTAAAGATAGTTCCAGCTTAAAGTTAATGTGTGCGATTAGATTTGTAATAGTATTGTATGATATTAATGTTATTGCAAGTTAAATAAGTTATGTATTGTGTATAAATTAAGGTTACTCGACCTTGGGGAAAATGTGTAAGTTTAATGTATAAATAATTTATGTTTATATCTTTCGCAAATATAGTAATAGTGTTAGAATGATTAAACCAGACCCGTGGTGATTTGGGACCCGGATTCGGGGCTCTCACAGTCGTTCCCCTTCCTTAACAACAGGTGCTGATGATGACTTTCCATCATTATTGAATCTCCTTTTCTTGAAATTTCCACTTCTATTATCTTGGCCATGATTACCACTGAAGTGGTTACCATTTCTGGCATGTTGATTCCCTCCACGTTTGTTATCACCGCTTCGATGACCGCTACCACTAATATTATCATTTTACCGGCTGCTCTCTCTTGGTTGGGTTGACTCGTTATCGCGCTCAAATAACTGAGCCCTATTTACAACATCTGAATACAAACACAATTTGTGAGAAATTAAGTATTGACGTATCTCGGGTTTCAAACCTCTTAGAAACATCCGCGTCATTCTCTCCTCATTATTACCCAAGTGGGATGCAAACCGAGACAACTCGGCAAACTTAGCTTCGTACTGTGACACGGTCATATTGTTCTGCTCTAGCTTGATGAACTCTACCTCTTTCATGTGACGAATACTTTCGGGAAAGAACTTGTCGTTGAACAGTTCTTGGAATTTCTCCCAAGACATCTTCAGTGCGGCAGGTTAAGTACGCTTTACAGATTCCCACCAGTAATCTGCCTCTCCTCGCAATATAAAGGTGGCAAAGGGAAACTTTTGCTCCTCAGAGCATCCCAAGACATCAAATATCTTGGTGGTCCTAGCTCCTTGAACTGTTTAGCGGTGACCGTCCGAGAGTTTCCATTGTTTCCACCTGCATTTTGAACAGGAGTCGTTCTCGCCTGATGTTGCATAAATTACATAAAGCCTCTGAACATCCCATCGTTAATCATTTAGTCAGCGTTGTTGTTTTCCTGAGGATTATTGCCATCTTGATGCACATTATCCCGGGTATTGATCGTTGGTGACTCAACGGTCTCATGTGCTTCATTGCTTATCTCAAAATTTTTGAATGCCATTTTCAAATACTGCCACAAAACAAGGGTTAATTGACATGTCACATATTATCCCTATATTCTAACCGACCAAATAAATACCAAATAAACTTAGGTAGGTCATACTAGCGAAGGAATTCCCAGTCTCTCCCCTCCTAGTTCTTGTCTCACATCTCAGCTAGGGATCATATCCCTAAACTTTGATACCAATAGTGACGCCCCCAAAATAATTATACATCACCCATTCTGAGTCGCCAAATACATGGTACATAAATCAAATTCAAACTTCTTTTATACAATACGACAACAGTGTAGCTTAGAGTTTTTACACGAATATTATCTCATAGACAGTATTCAAACTCAAATGAAGTCCTCAGTACATTTATTATCACACTATTTCATAAAATAGTGAGGACTACTATAGCCACCATCTCGGACCATCACTCTGTTCCCCGACTAGTCTCTGCTACGTTCTCATTTCCTGAAAAGAACAATGACATTAAAAGGCTGAGCTCAACTAGCTTAGTAAAAAATATTATGACTAAGATAATGCAGAATAAATTATCGTTAGCCTTCAACAGTGTTAAACTGATAAAATATAATAAACATCAAGTTTAACTGCAGCGGAACAAGCAATCGATTAGAAGAGTCAAGTAGAGCATGATATGTACTATCTTCTATGCTTTAAAAAGTTTATCATCAATTTTATCGCTGAGACTCAGCTTAATAAATAAACCACATCATCGAATCATCCCTGCACTACGGGCCAGCGATATTCATGTAATCACCAATGGTCATTATTATACCGAGAAATCCTTGGTCATAATCATACCAACAACTGTCCATCAATGTAATACAGGCCAATGAGGATTTTTACCACATCATTTGTAACATTACGGTCATGATTATACCGAATAATCCCTGGTTATAATCATACAAATCAATAGTACATCTATGCACGTAAGCTACATATGATTTTTATCACAATGTAAGCATGAGGATGATGACAATGATATAAGAATTCAATTAAAAGAAAGCAAATGATAAATTTTTAAAGATTTATAATTTAATTTATTCAGAATTTAATAATGTCCAAATTGCCAATATTATACTGCTTTGTGGAGTAAAATTCAAGAAAAATATTGTATCAAAAAAGATTTGGACAACAAAAAAATCAATTTTTTTGTCATGAATAGTTCCCCAGGTGAATAGTACCTCGTGAATAGTACTTCAGGAATAGTATCCCGTGAATAGTACTTTGTGAATAGTACCAGTGAATAGTACTTGGTGAATAGTATTTTATGAATAGTACCCCATGAATAGTACTTTGTGAATAGTACCGTAAAAATGAATACTACTCATGGACATTACTCCGACATGAAAAGCTTAAAATTTAATAAGAATGTGTAGAAAATATTCTTGTGAAACGATACTAGATGAAACGCAAATTTCAAGGATAATCTACTAATTTCACGGTGTATAAAAGAAATACTTTAACAAAATGAGGGTATATGTAGGAATACGGGATAAAATAATATTATTCACATACTACAGAGTATGGAAGAAAATATTATTCCTATGAATACTAAACAAAATAATTTCCCTTTCCTCTGAAGAAGACTGGATACTGGAATAGTGAAGTAGCAGACTTCTCTTCTTCGTTCTCTCTATAGCTTTTCTCTCTATAATTGCTCTTGTGAGCCTTAGTGAATTTGTGAGAATGAAAGAAGAATGAGTTTCTATTTATAGAAAAACATAGTTTCGATAATTGCACGTTTTGGGGTTCAAAATATTACAGTATAATACCTTCATCTTTTCTTTCATTTTTAATTTAGTCCTGCAAGTATTATCAAACTTGCACCACCTCCCCTAATAGTACATCTTGTGAATCAATAGTACAATCATGTGAAAAAAATAATTACAGTATAGTACCTTCATCTATACCTCAATTTTGAATTTAGTCATGCACGTATTATCAATCTTGCACCACCTCCCCTAATAGTACATGCATGTGAATCAATAGTACACACATGTGAACAAATAATTATAAACATGTGAATTATTAGCAATTAAATGCTCATTTATCCGATTAATTACCAGATTGGTCAATATAACCTCCAGACATCAATTATCATCGGAATAGATGTCAATTTCCACTAACACTAATAATCCCAACATAATGGAAATATCGATTTCATCTTTAATCAACACGAACTTATTCATCATTAATATTATAACTCATAATATTTAACAACCAGATCATTCCCAGGAAAGAGGGTGCTTTCCGGTAAGGATTTCTCCTTATTGGCGCGCAATTAGGTGACCAAACCTCTCCATGACAGAACTTTCAAGACATTGTTAATATTGCAAATAATAATATGAATAACTTTGTCGTTTCAATTATTGATTTAATAATTATAAATATTATGCAGATGATACTATGATAATAATATCAATAATATGAGAGATATTATGCAGCAATTATTGTAACAATAATTGAGTATAACTGAGTGACTTCTCACGTAAGAATCAATAATTAATACTGTGTGCTACTATGCAACCACGCGTATTACTTTACTTTTACCACCGGGTAGTTCAACGGTAAAACTTTCATCGTTATTTTTATAAAAAGATAATTCTGTCGTTTTCTAACTACGATAATACTTTCGTTATGGGGTCCACCAATGATTGTGCCGTCATACGAATATTTCCTGTTAAAACAAATATTCCCCAACCAATCGAATATTATATAACCACTTACTTACTTTGCAAAATTTGTAAATAATACCCACAACCATAACATTATATCAAATCCATACCATAATATTCAAAAATATATTTCGAGAAAAGTTAATCTTTATTCATAAAAGTTGTGGTCTTACAACCTCTCCTTCATATGAAATTTCGTCTTCGAAATTAGGGTGCATACCTTGTATGTCGAAGATGTGAGGATACATTGACTTTATTTCAGATTCTAACTCCCAGGTCATTTCCTCAACATCATGGTTTCTCCACAAAACATTGACTTGAGGTATAACCTTGAAGCGTAGAATATGATCCTTCTTATCCATGATTTTAACAAGTACCTCCTCATACGTTAAATCTTCTGCTATCTCATCCGGTTCTAATTCAATAATGTGGTTCGGGTCTTTCATATATTTACGTAACATAGATATGTGAAAAACGTTATGAACACAAGACATACTTGGCGGTAAGGCGAGTCTATAGGCCAAAGTTCCTACTCGTTCGAGGATTAAAAATGGGCCAATGAATCGAGGATTGAGCTTTCTTCTCTTTCCAAATCTCGTAACTCCTTTCCATGGAGCAACACGTAACAAAAAATGATCTCCAATATTGAATTCCACATCCTTTCGATGAAGATCAACATAACTCTTTTGTCGATCTTGTGATGTTTTTATACGTTGTCGGATCGTTTGAATCTTTTTCGTAGTCATACGTACCAACTCCGGTCCCAACAACGTTCCTTCACCCACCTCATCCCAACATACTGGAGAACGACACTTTCTTTCATAGAACGCCTCAAATGGAGCCATGCCAATACTTGCTTGATAACTGTTGTTGTAGGAAAACTCCACCAATGGTAAGAACTTGTCCCAAATTCCTTTGAAGTCAAGGATACAGAGTCTTAATAAATCTTCAAGAGTTTGAATAGTCCTCTCTGACTGCCCATCCATTTGAGGATGATATACCGAACTAAATCATAAATTCGTGCCCACAACTTTTTGCAAACTAACCCAAAATTATGAAATGAATCTTGGGTCTCGATCAAAAACTATGGATACTGGCATACCATGCAATCTTACAATCTCGTTTATGTACATAAGAATAAGACGTTCAAGTGTATAAGTTTCTCGTATCAGTAAGAAATGAGCAGACTTGGTCAATCTAACAACAATGAACCAAATCACATATATGCCTTGAGAAACCTTGGGAAGACCAGTAACGAAATCCATGGTAATGTGATCCCATTTCCATTCTGGAATTTAGAGTGGTTGCAATGGACCTTTTGACACTTGATGTAAGATCCCGAATTTTTTTGTATATAAATAAAATTGAAATTCCTCTATTCATTATCTTGAAATAATGAGTTAATACTTTGGTTATGGGTGAAATGTGAAAATTTTGCAAAATAAGCAAGTGGTTATAAAATATTGGGTAAAATTCAGATAACCACCTATAGTATCTGACATTTCCCACATAACCACCTGTATTACGTAAACCTACATTTAAACACTCGTGGTTTTGAGTTGAAGTGAAAAACAGACAGTTTCCATCTAATCTAACTGTGCGTGAAGTGTACTCGCTAAAAGAGTATGAGGTATGAGTGTAACGGTCAAATGAGCTAGAAAAAAGTCGATAATGCCCTCATCTTCAACCATGGTTATTAAAGACCCATTTTGTTGGCTATTTATGCCCTAACTCGTCCCTTAGCAGCTCTGCCTCAGTCCCAGGGATTATCAGTGTCTTCATCAAGGTTATTAATTGTCTTACTCAAAACTCAGGTATGTATATTTAGCTTCTTTGAAATCTAATGAGTATATCGAAGAACGAATTTACCCAAATCGACTTTCTTAGATTTCTTAGTTGTGTAATTTGTTAGCAAGATGAGTATGACTCGTTATACAGTGTTCATTAGATTTCTTAGTTGTGTAATTTGTTAACAAGATTTGGGCTGAAGTTACTACAAATTTGGCCGCCCAGAAGGTGTTTGTGAAAATGTTGAAGTAACATCTTGTATACATTTGCTTTATGTGCATGTTAGTTGTTGGGTTTCCCTCCTTTGTGGGAACTATCTATCTCTTAATTACAGTCTTAGGCATGCACCTTGGTAAAATGCATGACTTTTATTTTTGGTGAGTTTTCCATGCATGTAAATATTATGTTTTAAATTGCTGATTAAAGATTTTGCTAATGTTTATGTGAAGTAGGAGGCATGTCTTCGTCAAGCAATCATGTAGGATGGAATAATGGTGACCTTCGATACATACCTAGGAAATATAAATGTGGAAAGAAGGCTTCTGTAAGAATTGTCGACTCGAACAAACCATCGAAGGGAAAATTGTATTTTGTATGTGATGAATGTGAATTTTGGGCATGGTGCTTGCCTTCTACAACAAACTCAAGTGGTACACTTACTGATACTAATGAACACAATGAAGGAATGGGGACAACAGTGGTGAGGGGAACAATATGCAAGTGTTTGTGTGAGAAGAATAATCTACATATGAGGATGATGCTTGTTGAAAGCCATGTAAAGATAATAATGATAATTGGAGTTTTTTTTCTTCTCCTGTCATTCATGTTGATGTTCTTTAGTAGTATGAAGTGAAAGTTTGTAATGTGTAATGAAATATGTAATGAAATTTTTAATGTTTTTTAGTAGTATGAAATGAAATATGTTAGTGTAATGGAATATTTAATGTTCTAAATTTAATGAAATGTAAGTTTTTATTCTCGGAGTTGTGTTGAATTTTTTTTCAAAATTGAATTGTTGAAATATGTTATGTTGAAATATGTTATGTTGGAATATGTTCTGTTGAAATATGTTATGTTGGAATATTATTGTTGTTCATGTTATGTCAAAATTGAATTGTTGTTCATGTTATATTGGAGTTATGTTGCACAAAAAAAGATGAGCAATCTAACGAGAACAAGCAGTTGTGTAGAAGGAAATCACAATAAATATCAATTCACTTGTCATCATTGCCAAAACCTTAGTAGGCCACAAATCTGTTCCTATCTCAAAAATACACAAATATGTTCCTTGTGAGCAGCTAACTCTAGTGGTGCCAAAGCAGATAACCAAAGTAGATGACCACTGGTGCCAAAAATATACACTGCCCATTCAAGTTTACGAAAAACTACCAACAAGGCAACTAAAACTAACATCCATGTAAATGTGCCAAAATATAATTACATATTAGTCTAGACTAAGTCCAAGGCAAAATCAGAGCCTTAATCCCCCCCTTCCTGCCTTTTTTGGTGAACTAATAATGCTCTTCATTCTTCGTCCAGGATTAGGCTGTGAACTTGACCTTGGTTGATCAGTAGCCCCAGTCCAACATGCAGATAAACTTGGTCCAGGATTAGTTCACTTGGTGGAATGGTTAGGTTGAGAGCTTGATTTGGGCTGTTCTGAGGTTGAAGAATTAGGTCCAGGATTAGCACCCTTCCCCTTACTTTGCAACTTTGGTGGTCTGATTTTTGCCTGAAAGATACAAACAAATATGTTAGCTTATTCAACATTGCATTTTAAACCTAGGACCATCATTTTCAACTGTTACCTGGGAAGATGATGCCCCAACATTTGACTGACAATCCTTTGCAACTGTTGTTTCACCAGTTGGTCTGTTTTTCCCCTACAAATACAAACCTGTTAACTTCAGATTAAAAAGTCATAATTATATCAGCTATATATAATGTAAATACATACCTTCAGTTTAGAGTTTGGATGAAATGGCTGCCTACAAGCCCTGCTGTTATGCCCAAGTGTCAAACATCTTGCACATGTTACAGTGCCACCTCTTCTACTTGCTAGGTGAGGGTTTTTTGGTTCATCTTGTGCCTTTTTCCTTACTTTTCTTGGTCTTCCAGTGGGTTTATGGTACAATGGAAGTTGAATCTTTGGAAATTTGGATTGCACCCATTCATGATGACTAGGAACAGGCTTTATGGTAAAGTTGTAGGTGCTTAAATACACTTCCTTGCTATAGCAAGGATGGAAATAAGCCTCTGGCTGCTCCCTATTACCCCAGATTGCGGTCACTGCATGTTTGCAAGGAATGCCACTAAGCTGCCACATTCTGCACCCACAAGTTTTTTCATTCAAATTGACAACCCAAGTTCTGTCGTCACTTTCAACCTCAAACTCCCCAATTCCAGACTTAAATGCAGTGCATCCCCTAGAATGTTTCTTATCGATCTCTAATTTTTTTTGTATTCTTGGCCCAATTGACCCTCCATACTTGTCCATGCCCTCCTTTTTAATCTGAAACCTAACCATTAATTTCTTCCTAATCCACTCTAGCATGTTAATAATCCCTTTATCCCTTGCCTCAATGATATAATTATTCCATGACTCATTCAAGTTGTTTACAACCACATCAGACCTACAATGGGGTGAAAAATGAGATCTGGCCCAATATTTGGGTCCAACAGCCATCAACCACTTCACTGCCTCAGGATCAACTTTGTGCATTTCCTTCATAGCTGCTTTAAATGTATACATATCACCACAACTAGCTGCATTCCAGAAAATATCCCTCAACAGCTTCCCCCTAAATTTGATTTTGAAATTGTTGTACAAATGCTTCAAACAAAATTTATGTTCATTATTGGGTAACATTGAATTAAAAACCTCTACAAGCCCCTTCTGTCTATCAGAAATAAACACATATCTTCTTGTTTCATTTTCACCAATGTCATCTAACAGTTCTGTGAGAAACCACTGCCAACTGTCCCTACATTCTATTTCAACTATAGCAATGGCAATGGGAAAAATATTATCATTTGCATCTCTTCCTATAGCACTTAACATCTGCCCTCCATATATCCCCTTTAGGAAACATCCATCCAAACCTATTATTGGTCTACACCCAACAAGGAAAGCATGTTTACATGCTGACAGCCTCATATACAGTCTCCTAAATACTGGAAGAGAACCAGGCCCCTCAACACACTGACTGCAGAATTTGAAAACTGTCCCAGGATTTAGTTTTTTAACTATCTCAATATAATCAATAAGCTTGTTGTACTGTTCTCCTACATCACCAGATATATAATGTAAAGCTTTTCTTTTAGCCATATATAGGGATGATTTACTAAGACTGGAATGACATTCCTTTTGTGCCTTCTTCTGCCATGCTTTCAAATCCCACTTAGGATTATCTCTCAAGTCATTCAAGTATTTTTTGGCCAAATACCTACTGTCAACAAGATGGTTTTTCTCTTGTCCAGCACATGTGTGATCCCCCCCCCCCATTGATTTGATTTTGAAAGTTACTTCACCTTGTTTAATTGATGCATGAATCCTCCAAGTACAATTTTATGATTTACATTTGACAGTTATTCTTTTCTTATCATTTTGAATGTATTTAATGTCAAACCCCCCTTTTACAGAAAACTCAACCAAAGCATTCCTAAAAATTTCATGATTTATAAACTCCATTCCAACCTCAAATTCTATGTTACCCATATCAGTGTCCTCATTAAATTCCATAGACCCATCCCCTTCTAAGTTGTCTTCATCATCAGATAAAACAAACTTCTTTCTTAATGCCTCTTTCCCTTCTCCCTCATCATCACTCCACCAATCTTCTACAAAGACATCTTTGGAGTTATCAAAATCTATTTTTTTTCCTTCTTTAAATATGTCATCATCCCCAGGCCCCTCTAGATCTTCATCCATCCAAGAGGGATGGTCTGCCTCTTCACCCCTATTTTCATTTCTTTTCATAGGTTGTTCTCTATGTTTATTTACCTTTTCAGATTCTTTCCCTTTACCCTTTTCAGATTCCTTCCCTTTACCCTTTTTAGATTCCTTCCCTTTACCCTTTTCAGATTCATTCCTTTTACCTACAACTTGTATTGGACCCTCCATTTGTTCTGCATATAAAACTACCTCTTCACTCTCATTATTAACTAGTATGTCTACCATATCACATACATCTGTGTCATCACTTAGAATTAAAGTCCCACCCTCCCATAACTCATAACCAGGTACAAGATAATAAATGTTCACATGTGGGATTGGATTTAACTGAAAGTGGAACTCATGTATCCCCATCAAAAATATCTTATCCAACTCTACATTCTCTATAATCTCAACACTACCCCCAACATAATCAATAATTGGTTCTTTAACAAAAGTCCCACCATAATGGAACACAACTCTCACAGACATTCTGCATTAAACATATGAGGGAGAAAATTTTGGATAAGAAACAAAACATGTTTTGGAGACAAGGGGGACCACCAATACTAAAAAAAACAAATCCAAGTCTAGCATGCATGCCACTAAAGCATAAAATATTCCATCAAACACCACCAAATCCATATACACAGAGGGGACCAAACAAGTGAGGGCATATTATTGTACAAAATAAATCTATCAGAAAACATCGCAAATTAGAGGGACCCCAACACAACAATATTTATTCTTGAAAAGCCATCCCAAATCAGACCAAAAATAAGATAAACTCACACAACATAGTACATAACACTTAAATAGCAGTAAACATCAAATCGAATCGAATAGTTAATACTTACCTGGATCTACAGTAAAATATTAGCTTCCAGATACAATTTCTTCCACAAACACCATAAAAGGCTTTGGTTTCCACTTAGATTTGAAGCATTCGTGAAGAAATCGCCAGAAAATCGCCTCAATTGCAAGCCCTAGACCCGTCTACACAATTGACCATATTTTAGGTCATTTTTAATATATATATCAAGGGGCAAAAAAGTCATTATCCATTCCCATTAAGGACGTTTAGACGAAAAGCTATTTTTCACTTCAACTCAAAACCACAAGTGTTTAAATGTAGGTTTACGTAATACAGGTGGTTATGTGGGAAATGTCAGATACTATAGGTGGTCATCTGAATTTTACCCTAAAATATTCATTGTTGTTGGGGAATATTCGTTGGTCGTGGAATATTCGTACGATGGCGCAGCCATTTGTGGGCCCCATAATGGATAACTGTCGGATGAAAAAAATGACAAGTTTGAGTTTTTATAAATAACGACGTAGTTGTTACCGTTAAGACTGTTGGAATACCTAGTGGTTAAAATACAATAATACGCGTGGTTGCACAGTAGCACATGATATTGCACAGTAATTTTGAATTATTGATTCTTACATATGAAGGCACTACTCAATAATTGTTACAATAATTACTGTTTAATATTTTATTTTATTGGTTCAATAATTGATGCGTTGATATTTTATATTATTGTTGTTTCAATAATTGTCACTGCACAGTATTTCCCATTATCAGATCAATAATTCATATTATTTGAATAATATTATTAGATAACATTATTGACAATGTCTAGAAAGTTCTGTCAAGGAGAGGTTTGGTCACCTAATTGCACGCTAGTAAGGAGAAATCCTTATTGGAAAGCCCCCTTTTTCCTAGGAACGACCTAGTTGTCATAATTGTGATTTTGTAATATTATTTGTGAATAATTAATTATTGATTTATATGATAAGAAAATATTTATTTTATGTGGATATAAATGATGGATATATTTATTGTGGTTATAAATGAAAGAATTAATGCTGAAGTGTTTTATCAGTATTTTGTCGGAATAGAGGTTTTGAAAATCATCCGTATGTGGATTTCTGTCGTTTTTCATTTGGAATTTGGAAAATATTAAATTTACAAAGTTGTAGAGAATTAATTTCCTATGGAATAGACATGAGATTCGAATTTTTCTAATAAAAGGGCTATTTATTATGAATTATTGAAATTTTGAAAATAAATATTTTATTAAAAATATGGTGGGCCCCACTTTTATTGGTGAGGAATGAAATATGCTGAAATTAATTTTCAAAAGTGGTGGGCTTGAATAGTAGCAGGTAAAGCCATCAGGTAGCAGGTTAGTCAGCTATGACGTTCTAAGCATTTTCCTATAAATAGGGTGCTTAGTTAGAATTGAAAATCACACCAAAAACAAGTTTTCTCTTTTTCTCTCTCTATATTATCGAGCGTATTTTGTGAGTATTTATATACTTTGTTAGTTGCTATTCATCACTGCAAATTTCCTTCAGCCTTATACCTGATATTTCAGCCGGAAGTACGGTTCTTTTGAGGTAAGGGATAGTAAGGGATGTTATTTTCTTTCTAATGATGTTATTCTTTCAATATCATTATACCGAAATATTGGTATGGATTTTATTGTGGAATTTCTACCTTTTTGTGTCGGGGTTACTATTCACGTATACGTCACTATTCACGAATACGGCACTATTCACCAAAAAATGAAATTTTCTCTTTTTTGTCCAAGATGTCTATTATGGTTACAATCTTTGATTGTATCCATATTTTGATCTTTATTTTTGAATTCTGCTTCACAATAGGTTATTTTGAACTATTATTGAACTTGAATAAACTGTAATACGAATCCCTAATATTTGTCCTTTTGTCTCACTAGATTCGTTTTCTTTAAAATATTTTTCATCATTCTCAGTCCTAAATGATGATATTACTGAATATCTTTGGCCTGTAGTGCAAAGATGAATGATTAAATGATGAATATCTTTGGCCTGTAGTGCAAAGATGAATGATTATCTGATGAATATATTTGGCCCGTAGTGCAAAGATGAACATGTGTTGAGATGAACATGACCAACTGGTGATACAAATGAATATCTTTGGCCCGTAGTGCAAAGATGAATATTTGATTCAAGATGTATATTGATTGATGTTACATGGATAAAATATTGATGATGGACCTTTAAATCTTAAAAGATAGTAGAATTCATTCTCTACTTGACTCTTCTAATGGATTGTTGTTTCCGCTGCAGTTGTTGATCTAAAATTTGTGTCTATTATATTATATTAGTTTTTTCCCTGTTGAAGACTAATGATAATTTGTTGTATATTATCTTAGTCATAATATTCTTTACTGGGCTAGTTGAGCTCACCCTTTTCCTTTTTGTGCCATTGTTCTTCTCAGGAGGAGAGAATTTAGCAGGAACTAGCCGGGGTGTGGAGTGATGATTCAAGATAGTTGTTTTAGTAGTCCTTACTATTTTGTAAAATAGTGTATCAATAATTGTAATGATGACTTATTTGAGTATGAATATTGTCTAGAAGACAATATTTGTATTTAAACTCACAGTATATGTGTTGTCGTATTTTGTACGACAATTGTATTACTGAAGTTGTATTTGTTTCTGTACCATGTATTTGGCGACTCAGAATAGGTGATTTATACCTATTTTGGGGGCGTCACAGTTGGTATCAAAGCTTAGGGATATATTCTATAACAACCCCAAAATAGGTCCATTCCATCCAACCCATTCTGAGTCGCCAAATACATGGTACAGAAATAACTACAACTTTATTAATACAATTATCGTGCAAAATACGACAACACATAAACTGTAAGTTTAAATACAAATATAGACCAACACATAAACTGTGAGTTTCAATACGCCAACCTTTGAATTCAGATTTCAGCATGCTTAACAACACATGAGCCCACCAACCAAAAAAACGTTTTTCTTTTAAAACAAATTTAAAACTTTTAAAAAACAATTATTTTGGAACTTCAGAACTTCAATAATTCATAATAAATAGCTTGTTTATCAGAAAATTCTAATCTCGCGACTTTTTATAGGAAATTCAATTCTCTACAACTTTGCAGAAGAAAGTTTTACAAAATTCCAAACTAAAATTGACCGAAATCCATAAACGGGCGATTTTATAGGCTATAATCAAATTTCAGTCAAGAAATGGGTCCACCAACATTGTTTAACATGTTTTAAACAACTTTTATAACAAAAATACTCTTCCTCCTCATATACTTATATATCTCACATTCATTATAAAAATATCACCATTATTATATTATTAAAATATAATAATATATTTAAATGAATTATTTTATCAGAAAAAGATAAAATATTAATTTTCAACAATTGTCACATTAAAAATTTTCTCCATCTATATTCACATAAAATCAATATTTTCCTCATCATATAAATTAATAATTAATTATAAATAATATTACAGAATCACAGTAATGAAAACCAGGCTGTTCCCAGGAAAAAGGGGGCTTTCTAATAAGGATTTCTCCTTACTGGCGCGCAATTAGGTGACCAAACCTCTCCTTAGACAGAACTTTCTAGACATTGTCAATAATGCCAACTAATAATATTATTCAAATAATATGAATTATTGCTTCGATAATGGAAAATACAGTGTAGTGATAATTATTAAAACAACAGTAATATAAAATATCAACGCAACAATTATTGAATCAATAAAATACTGAACAGTAATTACTGTAAAAATTATTGAGTAGTGCCTTCTTACGTAAGAATCAATAATTGGTGCAACACCGTGTGCTTCTATGCAACAACGCGTATTACTGTATTTTAACCATCGGGTATTCCAACAGTGTTAACGGTAACAACTACGTCGTTATTTATAAAAGCTCCCTTTTGTCATTTTCATCATCCGACAGTTATTCTGTTATAGGGCCCACAAATGGCTACGCCGTCGTACGAATATTCTCCGACAGAAAGAATATTCCACGACCAAACTAATATTCCCCGATAGGAATGAGTATTTTATAACCACTTGCATATTTTGAAGAAAAAAAAATTCATATATCACCCTTAACTTTAACTCTTATCAATTCAACCATTTACTGAATAGTAATTATAAGAAAAATTGAATACTTTTATTTCATAAAATTCGGGGTCTTACAATCTCCCCTCCTTATGAAATTTCGTCCCTAAAATTTATGTACCTGGTATTTCAAAGAATTGAGAATACCTTTCTTTCATTTCAAAATCCATCTTCCTTGTCATCATGATTTCTCCATTGCCCATCTCCTGTATTTCAGATATCATTATAGAATACAGCTTCAAAACAAGGGTTAATTTGACAAATTAATATATCACATAATATCCCGATATTATGACTGACCAACAAATAATCTTAGGTAGGACACACTAGCGAAAGATTTACTCATCTCTCCCCTCCTAGTTCTATTCCGCGATCTCCGCCAGAGACCATATCCCTAAACTTTGATACCAAATGTGACAACCCCAAAATAGGTCCATTCATTCCAACCCATTCTGAGTCGCTAAATACATGGTACAGAAATAACTACAACTTTATTAATACAATTTTCGTGCAAAATACGATAACACATAAACTGTTAGTTTAAATACAAATATAGACCAATTGTGACTCTTGTCCCAACCGTGGACAGCACCTCATAATGACACCTTACATAAAGGTATAGTCAAAAACTATTTTAGAAATTAGAATCTTTGGGAAGTTCTCAAGGAAACCTTCATATATGGGAGGCCATGCGTCTAGGTTATTATAGATATCATATGCCCACAAAATTATCCTTGGTTGACCCAATAGACTCCAAAGAAAAACGAGAAGATTACTATCATATTCTTCCCAATGGTGTGTCTTATCTTGACGTATCATTATCTCCACGGTCTCTAATTGAGAATTATACTTCAACCAAACTCCAAGATTATATAGGTAGTTCTCGTTTATATACTCAGCAAGTGGATGAGCACATCCCTGTCTTATGATGAATCGAGGTTGTATGTCATTAGACATCTTGTATGATAGTGACAAAACACCCTTCCAAAGTTGGGTTCACCTCACCTATTTAAGGAGAACCTCAACAGCTATAGAACACCGTTCTATTCCCCTGTTATTCCCGCTCGATCCAGCTACACTCTTATTACCTGAAAGGAATTGTGAAGCAAAAGGGTGAGCACAACTAACTTAGTAAAGAATATTATGACTAAAGATAATTAAATTATCAATAGTCTTCATCAGTAATAAATTAGAGATTTAGAACATATGGTAGATGATAAAAATTTTCAACCATAGTTGCAGCGGAACGAGCAATCCATCAGAAGAGTCAAATAGACTATAAACTCTATTTTCTTCTCCACGTTAAAAGTCCACCAACAATGTTTTATCCCTATAACATCAATTAACAATTCTTGTCCACAATCACATGTATAACTCATAATCATAATTGTTGTTCTAAATTCCTTTTCTCATACAGGACAAAGATAATTTTCATCACCTGAAACATCAAAGATCATGGTTATACCAAATCATAGTTCATGTTCATAATCATACTAATAAATTCATCTTTGCACTACGGGCTAAAGATATTCATCAACAGACCATCTTTGCACTACATACCAAAGATATTCATCAATAATTCATCTTTGCACTACGGGCCAAAGATATTCATCAATAAGTCATCTTTACACTACGGGCCAAAGATATTTATATCTCAAAGAAATACATAATCATTTTAGAATTTATATAAACAATAATTATAACCATGTTGATAAATTCACCTTTGCACTTAAGCTAAAGATATTCAATTATAAATTCAATGGTCATGATCATACCAGTCACAATTCAACTTTTCACTACTCGCCAAAGAGAACCCTAGTCATGATCATACCAATAATCTACCCATCTTTACACTCCAGTGAAAGAGAATTTCAACATCAGGGTTATAAAAATGTTATATATTATAATAAAATCAATATAATCAATACATAGTTTTAATCTCCAGAGTAATATTCATAAATCAACTATAATTTGGTTAGAAAAAGAAACCAATTTTATAGTGAATAGTACCTATGAATAGTAACTCGTGAATAGTAACTCATGAATAGTAGCTCATGAATAGTAACTCATGAATAGTAACTCATCGTAAATAGTAACTCGTGAATAGTAAATCATGAATAGTAACTCGTGAATAGTAACTCATAAATAGTAACTCGTGAATAGTAACTCATGAATATTAACCCCGACATAAAAAAGTTCCAAATTTGATAAAAAGTTCAAACCAATATTTCGGCATAATGATATTGAAGAAATAATATCATTTATGAAGAAAATAATCTCCCTTACTATCCTTTACCTCAAAAGAGCAGTACTTCTGACTGGAATACTGAATATAGTGCTAAAAGAACTTGCACCGTATAGCAATACTCGAAGTACTAAAATACTCACAAAAATCTGCTCGATATATAAGAGAGAAAAAGAGAGAGAAATCTTTAGTTTCTGGTGTGTATTTCAATTCTAACCTAAGAACCTTATTTATAAGAAAATGCTTAGAACATCAAAGCAGAAAATTTAATAAAATATAATAATTATTAAAATTTGTCTACGCCAACCTTTGAATTCAGATTTTAGCATGCTTAACAACACATGAGCCCACCAACCAACCACAAAAACGTTTTTTTTAAAAACAAATTTAAAACTTTTAAAAAATAATTATTTCGGAACTTCAGAACTTCAATAATTCATAATAAATAGCTCTTTTATCAGAAAATTCAAATCTCGCTATTTTTTATAGGAAATTCAATTCTCTACAACTTTGCAGAAGAAAGTTTTTTCAAATTCCAAACAAAAATTGACCGAAATCCATAAACGGGCGATTTTATAGGCTATAATCAAATTTCAGTCAAGAAATGGGTCCACCAACATGTTTAACATGTTTTAAACAACTTTTACAACAAAAATACTCTTCCTCCTCTTATACTAATATACTCATATATCCCACATTCATTATAAAAATATCACCTTTTTTATATTATTAAAATATAATAATATATTTAAATGAATTATTTTATCAGAAAAAGATAAAATATTAATTTTCAACAATTGTCACATTAAAAATTTTCTCCATCTATATGCACATAAAATCAATATTTTTCTCATCATATAAATTAATAATTAATTATAAATAATATTACAGAATCACAGTAATGACAACCAGACCGTTCCCAGGAAAAAGGCACATTTCCAATAAGGATTTCTCCTTACTGGCGCGCAATTAGGTGACCAAACCTCTCCTTAGACAGAACTTTATAGACATTGTCAATAATGCCTTCTAATAATATTATTCAAATAATATAAATTTTTGCTTCGATAATGGAAAATACCGTGTAGTGACAATTATTAAAACAACAGTAATATAAAATATCAACGCAGCAATTATTGAATCAATAAAATACTGAACAACAATTACTGTAAAAATTATTTAGTAGTGCCTTCTTACGTAAGAATCAATAATTGGTGAAATACCGTGTACTACTGTGCAACAACGTTTATTACTGTATTTTAACCACCAGGTATTCCAACAATGTTAATGGTAACAACTACGCCGTTATTTATAAAAACTCCCTTTTGTCATTTTCTTCATTCGACAGTTATTCTGTTATGGGACCCACAAATGGCTGCGCCGTTGTAAGAATATTCCCTGACAGAAAGAATATTCCACGACCAAACGAATATTCCCCGATAGGAATGAGTATTTTATAACCACTTGCATATTTTGAAAAAAAATTCATATATCACCCTTAACTTTAACTTTTATCAATTTAACCATTTACTGAATAGTAATTATAAGAAAAATTGAATACTTTTATTTCATAAAATTCGGGGTCTTACATAATCCCTGGTTGAGATGTGAGACAAGAACTAGGAAGGGAGAGACGAGAAATTCCTTCGCTTGTATGACCTGACTAAGTTTATTTGGTATTTATTTGGTCGGTCAGAGTATAGGATAATATGTGACATGTTAATTAACCATTGTTTTGCGGAAGTATTTGAGAATGGCAGCT
The DNA here is from genome assembly GCA_020205505.1 of Panax japonicus. Lineage (NCBI taxonomy): Eukaryota > Viridiplantae > Streptophyta > Magnoliopsida > Apiales > Araliaceae > Panax > Panax japonicus. The sequence continues at coordinate 26,313 of JAINUV010001175.1, forward strand.
GCAAATATTAACAATGAAGTGAATCAGACCGCGGAGACACCTTTAATCACCACCTAGGAGAACGTACAGCAAGAAGGCAATATTCCTCCGGTAAACAACACTACCGAACAAATGATGAACGATGGGATGTTCAGAGGCTTTATGCAATTCATGCAACATTAGGCGAGAGAGACTCCTGTTCAAAATGTAGGTGGAAACACTGGAAAATCTCGGATGGTCACCGCTAAGCAGTTCAAGGAGCTGGGACGACCAGAGTTTTTGGGAAAGCCAGAACCATTTACGGTAGAGACGTGGATAAAATAGATCACCAAGATATTTGATGTCTTGGGATGCTCTGAGAAGCAAAAGGTTCCCTTTGCCACCTTCATGTTGTGAGGAGAGGCAGAATACTGGTTGAAATCTGTAAAGCATACTCAACCTGCCACACTGAAGATGTCTTAGGAGAAGTTCCAAGAATTGTTCAAGTATAAGGCTAAGTTTGCCAAGTTGTCTCGGTTCGCATCCCATTTGGTTGATAATGAGGAGAGAATGACGCCAATGTTTTTGCGAGGTTTGAGACCCAAAATACGTCAATACCTCATTTATAACAAATTATGTTTGTATTCAGATGTAGTGAATAAGGCTCAGTTATTGTAGCGTGATAATGAGCCAGGCCAACCGAAGGATAACGAGCAACAACACGATAATAATCGTACCAGTGGCAACGGTCATCGAAACAATGATAACCATTGTGGAAGAAATTATCATGCCAGAAATGGTAACCACTTCGGTGGTAATCATGGCCAAGATAATAGAAGAAATGATTCAAGTGGAAATTTCAAGAAGAGAAGACTTAACGATGACGGAAAGACGTCGGCAACAGCACCAACACCAACAAAAAATTCTAGGGGAGGAGAACGACCGCCAGTTAGATGCTACAGATACAGAGAGGAGGGACATATAAGTCCAAACTGTTCACATCCTTCCAAGGTATGTTTTAGTTGTGGAAAAGACGGTCACATAGCTTGATTTTGTCCTGTAACAAAATCAAGTATAGCTGGGACAGTGGCACCAAAGGTGGATACGGACAAAATAAAGTCGGTGGTTTCAGGAAGAGCGTTTTTCGTGACTTCTCAAAGAGCGAATAACTTGAACGAAATTAGCACGGGTTAGTTAATTATAAATGTTTGCAAAGTCTATACTTTATTAGATACCGGTTTTACACACTCTTTTATTTCTCCTACTTGCGCTCAACGTTTAAATTTGACTCTGAAGAAATTAGACTTTAACTTATTGGTTGAAATTCCGTTAAGAGAAACCTTTATTACATGTGCTATCCAAGTCTTGGATGAGAGTCACAATTTTGAATGATATTTCTATCATTAATAAATTTCCTGACGTATTCCTGAAGACTTCTTGTCCTACCCCAGAGCGTGAAATGGAATTCTGTATTGACCCCAGTAAAAAACCCATTTCTAAAACCCTTAAATATTTTTCCACCCTGAACGAACGTATTATGCGCCAAAGATGTTGGCTCGAGCTGTTGAAGGTTACAACTATACCATTCAATATCATCGTGGAAGAGCAAACGTGGTAGCTGACGCGTTGAGTAGAAGATCATATGCGATTACGAGTGTGACGTTGTTAACACAAAAACCCAATTCGTATAACTTACAAATGATGAAGATAGAGTTAAAGACTCTAGGGACCCACGTGGTGATATAAAATATATAAGTAGAATTGACTTTAATCGATAAAGTTAAAAGCCGCTCAAGCTACAAACCCAAAGCTGATGAATACGAAGAAGAATGTTCAAAAAGGCGTTATTCTAGAAGCAAGAGTCGATGAAGAGAGGAAATATTAACTCTCAATTTTATTGGTTTATTTGAAATCCTCGATCGAGTAAACTGTGGTCTATAGACTCGCCTTAATGCTAAGTATGTCGCGTGTTCATAACTTTTTTCACGTATCGATGTTACGTAAATATGTGGACAACCCAAACCACATTATTGCGTTAGAACCAGCCGAGATAGCCGAAGATTTAACGTACGAGGAGGTACCTATCAAGATCTTGGATATGAAAGAGTATGTCTTACGCACAAAGATTATACCTCAAGTTAAGGTTTGGTGGAAGAACCATGCTATTGAATAAATGACCTGGGAGTTAGAATCAGAAATGAAAATGAGGTATCCTCACCTTTTTGAAACACCAGGTATGTACGTCAATTTTGAGGACTAAATTTCATAAGGAGGGGAGGTTGTAAGAACCCAATTTTTCTTTTATATAAATAAAATTGAAATTCCTCTATTCATTATCTTGAAATAATGAGTTAATGCTTTGGTTATGGGTGAAATGTGCATATTTTGCAAAATAAGCAAGTGATTATAAATTATTCATTGTTGTTGGGGAATATTCGTTGGTCGTGGAATATTCTTGCCGTCGGGGAATATTCGTACGACGGCGCAGCCATTTGTGGGCCCCATAATGGATAACTGTCGGATGAAGAAAATAACAAGTTTGATTTTTTATAAATAACGGTGTAGTTTTTACCGTTAACACTGTTGGAATACCCGATGGTTAAAATACAATAATACACGTGATTGCACAGTAGCACTCTGTGAGAACCCATAATTTCACAAAAAAAACATTTAATAAATTTTTTTTCTCATATAAGTGTATATGATAATTAAGCTGGATAGTTAATTTATTAAATAAGAAGTATACTTAATCATTTTCAAGGAAGAGTAATGAAAGTTATGTAAGAAATTAACAAAGCTTGAAGGTTAGCCTAGATTATTAAATTAAAAGGATTTACAATACTTAAGTAATTGATTATTGATATGAGTATGTATGTGTTTATAACTTATTAAGTCAATTTGGGATAATAAGTTAATAAACTAGGGAAAATATTTTAGGACATATGTGAATTATATACGTGATTGAGTAAATATTTATTATATAATGTGTGTACATTTATTTTGTAAAGAGATGAAGAATAAAGTTATGTAACCTGACACATATATTAGGTATGATAATTAAATAACCTAATGGGTTATAATTTAAGAGAATGGTAGTATTTAAAAACATTTACTAATCCTTAGAGATTTATTTTATACATCTTAATTAATTAATTTTATAACCTAAGAATATCAAGTCTAATTAGGTTATGAAATTAAAAATATATGAGTAAGAAATTAACTTACTAATGTGTGTAAAGAAACCTTAATTAAATATATAATGTTATGTAAATTAAAAGTATTGGACTATGTTGATTAACATGGCCCAAAGAATTAAATTTTAAGTCCAATAGAGTATTTATTGTTAGCCCAAAGAATTAAGGAGTGATCCAACTTTTAGCCAAGTGGGAGGGGACATGTTGGACATTAAGCAAGTTAAATAAGGCATAAAAGGAAACAAAGTTTTGGCAAAAGAAAGGCCACATGGCCTGAAGTTGAAGAGGAGTGAAAAGGAGGGGAGTGATGTAATGATTATCCTACTTTAGTGGGTGAACAACTTAGATTAGGTGTCATCCATTTAATGGAAACAACACATTTAGTTAATCTTGTAAGAAACAACTTATATGAGAGAGAGAGAGAGAAGGCAAGGATGTGGTGATAATGTATAGATATATGTCATATAAATATAATTATTTTAATCAAAACAAAACTTTACTCTTGTCTCTTTCATTTTATTTCCTAAGTTGGTTAACAAAATAAAGTAAGAGAGAGAGAGAGAAAAGAGAGATTTCAGTCAAGAGAGAAGAAGAAAGAGAGGGAGAGTTTGTAAGTTTTCAAGTTCCATAATCTAAGTATTAGAAAGAAGAAGAGGAATCAAGAGAAGGTATAAGAAATCCCTACTTTTATAGTTTAATTTCTCTTTGTGATGATTTGGGTTTTGATTTTTGTAAAACTATGATCTTGAGGCTTAAAACCTTAGATTGTGGTGTTTAAAAGTGTTTTATGTTTAGATCCAACTCTTTTATGGATTAAAAGTGGAATCTAAACTAAGAAATATGAGTTAGGTTTTTCAAAAGATAGAAAATAAAATTTTTCTTAGCTTTTGTTGTGTTTGATCTTGTGTTTGTTGATTATTTGGTGAATTAAACCATGGATCATGTTAGATCCATGAGTATATGAGTTATTTTGAGTTAATATGATGATTTATGTTGGTTTTATGGGAGATCATTAAAGTTTTCATACAAAACATAAAGAGTTGAAAAACAGATTTTTAAGAAGAAAAAGTATGATATCGAAATGACCATATCTCTCATTCGACTTTGAATTTTTGAGTGTGGTCAATTTCTGGAGTTAGATATATAAGTCTTCTAATATATCCAAGTGGAATCACTTAAAAAGGATTTACACATTTTCGTGTGGAATGATTTTTGTAAAGGATGAAAAATCTGGAATTGCTTAAAAATCTTCTGCCAAGAAATTGGAAGGGCTGTTTCAGCCACTTATTTAATGAGATAAAATTCGGCCTTTTGAGGGATGAAAATATATGGGATAAAGTAGGTTGTGTCCAAAAATGAGTTCATTCTGACTTAAATTGAGCAAGTTATGACCATTTCAATATTAAGTTTTTCGGATAAAAATCGCTGTAATCGAAGTTGTATAACTCCGATGGCCTTGAAATTTAAACTGTAAGCTCATGTTAACATGTGTAAGATCCTGCCAAGAGTTGGGAATTTTTGGAGTTAAGTACGAGGTAGCTAATTTCTTAAGGAATTAACTAGAAATTTATTTTTGAAAAATACTTAAGGGAGTTGAAAAATTCCAGAAAAATACTTTTGTGTATGGAATATATGTATATATGATTGGCCAAAAGATTAAAAAAATAATAAGCTGATTATATATTTTCGTGTAGTGTATTTCAGCTTCCCAAAATGAACTTTTCAGGTTGCTGAAAAGGGAAACCAAAATGTCAGAAGAGATGTCAGTTTTGTTTTAGCTTGCTAAAATAGAAACTGAAATGATATATTAAGTCTACTGGGTTCATAAATAGTTTGTTAAGTTATATTACGAACTTATAAATGAACAAGTAAGTGTTAAGTCTAAGATAGTATAGTGTACTCACTAATGATTGGTTATGTGATTTCATGTTAAATTGTTATGAGTAAGATATGTGATGCTAATTAAGAGATCGATTTTATCAATGATAAGTCTTACAAAAGAAGTTAACTTAAATTGCGTAGCAGTAGTCAACGAATCAGGCAAGTTCCTAACTCAACTTGAGTTACTATTTTTCAAGTATGGTAGTGAATAATTATTGATAGTTATTCAAATCTATAATGATTGTTGTAATTCACACGTAGTGCAATTGATTCTTGTTCTATTATTGAACTATTTATAAATCATATCTCAGCTAATTGAATTGGCAAGACTAATATTTGTTAAAGCATGAAATGTTCTATTTATTATGAACTGAATTATTATTGAAAGATCTATGCCATTGGTTTCGGCTAGATTAGTATTGTTATTAATTATTGAAATCATAGTATTTTTTTGAAAGTAATCCAAACCATATTGTTGTGGTACGGACTCGTGATGTAAGACTGAGATGAATAAATTTTAATGTCGTAAATCGGCCTATACGCTATTATTGAGTATTGTGCATAATATAGGGTACAAAGAAGTTGACCGCTCCAGGTACTTGTAGAAGAGTATAGTTTAGTTTTTATAACTAATTTATATTCTTGTGGTAATTTAGTTTTAATAACTAAATGATTCCTCTATTAGTTCATGATCATTTTGTGATCGCTCAGCATGAAATCTGGGTATATCCCGCTTTATTGAATATTGTTGCTGTATTGTTAATTCTTGTTATTCAATTGAATATTATTGAATCTTTGAAATAATTTTACTCTTTCATCTCTGATATGCTATTCAGTATGAAATGGGAGAAAGTTTTATTATTGAGATTGAATTACTATCCCGCTACATCGAAATCTTTTGATTATTGTTGCTGTTCAATAGAAGCTAGTCTCTTTTATTCAACTTTTAATGGTTATGTTTTTCATTAATGAATGAGTAGTTAGATGTGAAATATATAATGGATCGTGAGCACCAAACCCGAGGTTAGGGAACCCGAATTTGGGGGCGTCACACACTGTATTGCACAATAAATTTGAATTATTGATTCTTACGTATGAAGGCACTACTCAATAATTATTACAGTAATTGCTATTCAATATTTTATTTTATTGGTTCAATAATTGATGCGTTGATATTTTATATTATTGTTGTTTCAATTATTGTCACTGCACATTATTTCCCATTATTTGATCAATAATTCATATTATTTGAATAATATTATTAGATAACATTATTAACAATGTCTAGAAAGTTCTGTCAAGGAGAGGTTTGGTCACCTAATTGGGCGTCAGTAAGGAGAAATTCTTATCAGAAAGCCCCCTCTTTCCTGGGAACGACCTGGTTGTCATAATTATGATTTTGTAATATTATTTATGAATAATAATTTATTGATTTATATGATAAGAAAATATTTATTTTATGTGGATATAAATGATGGATATATTTATTGTGGTTATAAATGAAGGAATTAATGCTGAGGTGTTTTATCAATATTTTGTCGGAATGAAGGTTTTGAAAATCATCCGAATGTGGATTTCGGTCATTTTTTGTTTGGAATTTGGAAAATATTAAACTTACAAAGTTGTAGAGAATTTAATTCCCTATGGAATAGACATGAGATTCGATTTTTTTTGATAAAATGGCCATTTATTATAAATTATTGAAGTTTCGGAAATAAATAATTTTATTAAAAATATGATGGGCCCCACTTTTGTTGGTGAGGAATGAAATGTGCTAAAATTTATTTTCAAAAGTGGTGGGCTTGAATAGTAGCAGGTAAATCCATCAGGTAGCAGGTTAGTTTGCTATGGCGTTCTAAGCATTTTTCTATAAATATGGTGCTTAGTTAGAATTGAAAATCACACCAGAAACAAGTTTTCTCTCTTTCTCTCTCTATATTATCGAGTGTATTTTTTGTGTATTTAAATACTTTGTGAGTTGCTATTCATCAGTTCAAGTTTTCTTCAGCCTTATAACTGATATTTTAGCCAGAAGTACGGTTCTTTTGAGGTAAGGGATAGTAAGGAATGTTATTTTCTTTCTAATGATGTTATTCTTTAAATATCATTATATCGAAATATTGGTATGGATTTTATTGTGGAATTTCTTCCTTTTTGTGTTGGGGTTACTATTCACGTATTCGACACCATTCACGAATATGGCACTATTCACCAAAAAATAAAATTTTCTCCTTTTGTCCAAGATGTCTATTATGGTTACTATCTTTGATTGTATCCATGTTTTGATCTTTATTTTTGAATTCTGCTTCACAATAGGTTATTTTGGAGTATTATTGAACTTGGATAAACTGTAATACAAATTCCTAATATTTGTCCTTTTGTCTCACTGGATTCATTTTCTTTAAAATATTTTTCATCATCCTCAATTCTAAATGATGATATTACTGAATATCTTTGGCATGTAGTGCAAATATGAATGATTAAATGATGAATATCTTTGGTCTGTAGTGCAAAGATGAATGATTACCTGATGAATATCTTTGGCTCGTAGTACAAAGATGAACAGGTTTTGTGATGAACATGACCAACTGGTGATACAAATGAATATCGCTGGCCTGTAGTGCAAAGATGAATATTTGATTCAAGATGTATATTGATTAATGTTACAGGGATAAAATATTAATGATGGACTTTTAAATCTTAGAAGATAGTAGAATTCATTCTCTACTTAACTCTTCTAATGGATTGTTGTTTCCGCTGCAGTTGTTGATCTAAAACTTGTTGTCTATTATATTATATCAGATTTTTCCATAATGAAGACTAATGATAATTTGTTGTATATTATCTTAGTCATAATATTCTTTACTAGGCTAGTTGAGCTCACCCTTTTCCTTTTTGTTCCATTTTTTTCTCAGGAGGTGAGAACATAACAGGAACCAGTCGGGGTATAGAGTGATGGTCCTAGACAGTTATTTTGGCAGTCCTCACTATTTTTGTAAAATAGTGTATCAATAATTTTAATGAGGACTTATTTGAGTGTGGATATTGTCTAGAAGACACTATTTGTATTTAAACTCACAATATATGTGTTGTCGTATTTTACACGATAATTGTATTACCGAAGTTGTATTTGTTTCTGTACCATGTATTTGGCGACTCAAAATAGGTGATGTATACCATTTTTGGGGGAGTCACACTTGGTGCTCCGCCTTGACTCGTTGACAAGTTAGACACCTTGAGATAAACCCCGCTATCTCTCTTTTCATATTGCTCCACCAAAATATATGTCGAAGATCACGATACATTTTGGTACTCCCAAGATGGATTGCAAACAGTGTGTTGTGCGCCTCCATCTTTAGGAATAAAAAGTTTGGAGTTGACTCGAAGTATTCCTTCTTCATCGATTCTTGCTTCCAGAATAACACCTTCTTGCACTTTCTTCCTCATACACATCATCTTCAGGTCTGTAGCTTGAGCAGCTTTAACTTTATCGATTAAAGTCGGTTCTACTCGTATATTCGCCATCATTACATGGGTCCCTGGAGTCTTTAACTATATCTCAATCCTTTGTAAGTCATACAAAATGGGGCTTTGCATTAACAATACCGCACTCGTACCCGCATATGATCTTCTACTCAATGCGTCAGCTACTACGTTCGCTTTTCAAGGATGATATTGAATGGTATGATCGTAATATTTCAATAGCTCAAGCCATCGTCGTTGTCGCATGTTGAGTTCTTTTTGAGTGAAGAAATATTTGAGGCTTTTATGATCTGTATAGATCTCTACCTTCTCTCCAAACAGGTAATGCCTCCAAATCTTAAGCGTAAAAACGACAGCTGCTAACTCTAGATTATGAGTAGGATAATTCCTCTCATATTCTTTGAGTTGTCATGAGGCATAGGCTATGACTTTTCCATGTTGCATGAGAACACATCCTAACCCTTTGCCTGAAGCATCACTATAGATGACAAATCCCTCCGAGCCAGATGGTATTGTCAGAACAGGTGCTGAAATGAGTCTCCTCTTGAGTTCTTGAAAACTCTTCTCACATTCCCCGCTCCAACCGAATTTTGTATCTTTCCGAGTCAGCTGAGTTAATGGAGTAGTGATTCGAGAAAACCCTTCTACGAATCTCCGATAATAATCAGCTAAGCCGAGAAAGCTACTTACTTCGGTCACTGACTTAGGTTGCTCCCGGCTTTGAATTGCTTCAATCTTTGCCGGGTTAACAGATATTCCAAGATTTGATATCACGTGCCCAAGGAATGCTACTTCCTCAAGCCAGAACTCGTATTTTTTAAACTTGGCATATAACTTGTTTTCACGAAGCTTTTGGAGTATCAGCCTCAAGTGTTGCTCATGATCTTCATGACTTTTGGAGTAAATGAGGATGCCATCAATAAAGATAACCACAAAGTGATCCAAATATTCCTTGAATACAAGTTCATCATATCTATAAAGGCAGCAGGAGCATTAGTCAATCCAAAAGACATGACTAGGAATTCGTAATTCCCGTACCGAGTTCTGAAAGTAGTCTTTGGAATGTCATCAGTTTCAATCTTTAAGTGATGGTATCCAGAACGAAGATTGATCTTTGAAAAGAATTTGGCACCTTACAACTGGTCAAACAGGTCATCAATGCGAGGCAACGTGTACCTATTTTTGATGGTGACATGATTCAACTCCCAATAATCAATACAAAGTTGCATACTTCCATATTTTTTTCTTCACGAATAGAACATGAGCACCCCAAGGAAACGTACTAGGTCGAATGAAACCGATGTCTAACAATTCATGTAGTTGGGTTTTTTAACTCCTAAAGTTTAATAGGAGCCATTCGATATGGGGCTTTGGAAATGGGTTTTATACCGGGTTCAATGTCGATACCAAACTCGATTTCACGCTCTATGGGTAGGCCAGGAAGTTCTTCGGGGAATACGTCAGGAAATTTATTAACAATAGAAATATCATTCAAATCTGACGTATTTTTGTTTAAATCTGTGACATGAGCTAAGAAAGCTTGACATCCGTTTTTTAATAAACGAATAGCTTTTTGGCTTGAGATGACCGTACGAAAATAATCAATTTTAGCATGATGAGTAGTTAACCAATCAATCCCTAGAATCACGTCAAATACAAGTATTTTTAAGGAGATAAGATCGACAGGGAACGTGCGGATACCGATTTGAATCAAACAAGACTTATAAACAGTGGATGTAATGAAAGTTTCTCCCAACGGAGTTTCAATAAATAAGTCAAAGTCTATTTTCTCTGGAGTCAAATTTAAACGTTGAGCGTAAGTAGGAGAAATAAAAGAATGGGTAGAACCGATATCAAATAAGGTATATACTTCGCTAGAGTTTATGATAAGCTTACATGTGATGACCTCGTTCGGGTTCCTTATTTTCTGGGAGGTCACAACAAACTCTCTCCCTTGAACTATTGGTTTTGACTTGTCTGGGACGGCCTTTGATGCCTCCATCCCAGCTGGACTTGACTTCGGTGCACGACAAAATCGGGCAAGGTGACCTTCTCTTCCGCAATTATAACACACTTTGGATTGCTGCATACAGTTTGGACTGATATGTCTCTCCCCTCCGCATTTGTAATATATGATTTGTAAGACCCCGAATTTTATGAAATAAAAGTATTCAATTTTTCTATTTAGTAAATAGTTAAATTGATAAAAATTTAAAGTTAAGGGTGATATGTGAAATTTTTTCAAAATAAGCAAGTGGCTATAAAATACTTATTGTTGTCGGGGAATATTCATTTGGTCGTAAAATATTCTTGTTGTCGGGGAATATTCGTACGACGGCATAGCCATTTGTGGGCCCCATAATAGAATAACTGTCGGATGAAAAAAATGACAAATTTGAGTTTTTATAAATAACGACGTAATTATTACCGTTAACACTGTTGGAATACCCAGTGGATAAAATATAGTAATACACGTGGTTGCACAGTAGCACGCAGTATTGCATAGTATTTTTGAAATTATTGATTCTTTTGTAAGAAGTCACTACTCAATAATTGTTACAGTAATTACTGTTCAATATTTTATTTTATTGGTTCAATTATTGTTGTGTTGATATTTTATATTATTGTTGTTTCAATAATTGTCACTGCACAGTATTTCCCATTATCAGATCAATAATTCATATTATTTGAATAATATTATTAGATAACATTATTAACAATGACTAGAAAGTTCTGTCAAGGAGAATGTTGGTCACCTAATTGTGCGCTAGTAAGGAGAAATCCTTATCGGAAAGCCCCCTCTTTCTTGGGAATGACCTGGTTGTCATAATTGTGATTCTGTAATATTATTTGTGAATAATTAGTTATTGATTTATATGATAAGGAAATATTTATTTTATGTGGATATAAATGATGGATATATTTATTTTATGCGGTTATTAATGAAGGAATTCATGCTGAGGTGTTTTATCAGTATTTTGTCAGAATGGAGGTTTTGAAAATCGGCCGTATGTGGATTTCGGTCATTTTTTCTTTGGAATTTGAAAAAGCTTAAACTTATAAAGTTGTAGAGAATTAAATTACCTATGGAAAGCACATGAGATTCGATTTTTTCTGATAAAATGGCTATTTATTATGAATTGTTGAAGTTTCAGAAAATAAAATATTTGTTATTAAAAATATGGTGGGCCCCACTTTTGGTTGGTGAGTTATGAAATGTGCTGAAATTTATTTTTAAAAGTAGTGGGCATGAATAGTAGCTGGTAAAGCCATCAGGTAGCAGGTTAGTCTGCTATGGCGTTCTAAGCATTTTCCTATAAATAGGGTGCTTTGTTACAATTGAAAATCACACCAGAAACATAAGTTTTCTCTCTATATATTATCGATCGTATTTTTGTGAGTATTTAGATACTTTGAGAGTTGCTATTCAGTGCAAGTTTCCTTCGACTTTACATCCGATATTCCAGTCAGAAATACTGCTCTTTTGAGGTAAGGGATTGTAAGGGTTATTATGTATTTCAGTTTTGTAATTTTTCTGACCTTCAAAAATTCTGGAAAAATTTAAAATGATAATTTGATGAGTTTTCTAGATTGTGTCAAAAAATGACGATTTTTGGATGTATAGATTAGGAGTTATGAATTTTATGGGAAACGACTATTTTAAAAGTAAACCCTTATAACTCCTTGTGGTTAACTCCAAAATTAGTGAAATTTTTATTGGGAGTACATGTATATAATATTAGTATACTCTGTAAATTTTGGACAAAAGTACAGTTTATGATAAATGTCTAAATATTCGACAGTTTTGAACATATGAAAAATAGTAAGTGAAATTACAAAATTTTGAGAAAAAATATATGTTCAATATGGGACTATATATTCTGCTAAATCCCAGAAAAGAAAATTTTCGGAGACTGATTTGGTATTTTTCATAAAAATGGACTAGTTATGAGTAAATGAATTAAATATATTTTGTGAAGTAAGAAAATTGAAAAATATGATTTTATGGCTTGAGAATCCTATATAAGGTATATGCAGATTTTTTATGAGGGTTTTGGTTATTGGTGATGAAATTTTATGAGTTTGGCATTTTAGGATGATTAAATACATTATTTAGAAAAGTATAAATAATTAAAATAAATTATTTATAAGTTTAAGAAATGATTAAAATATTGTTGTAATATTAGATTATGAGATTATTAAGTGATTTATTACATTTGGATTAAGGTGTAATAAATATTGATGTGAATTTTATTGTGAAACTTTATCTTTTTATGTCGAGGTTACTATTTACGAGCTACTATTCATGAGTTACTATTCACAAGTTACTATTCACGGGTACAATTCACGACAAATTTGGTTTTTTTTTCTGACCAAATTATCGTTGATTTATGAATCTTACTCTTGAAATTAAATGCAGTTGTTGATCATATTGTTTTTATTATCATATATAACATTTTTATAATCCTGGTGATGAATTTTCTCTTTGACTTGAGTGTAAAGATGGGTAGATTATTGATATAATCGCGACTATGAGTTCTCTTTGGCCAGTAGTGCAAAGTTGAATTGTTGACTGGTATGATCATGACCATTGAATTTATAATTAAATATCTTTAGCTTAAGTGTAAAGGTGAATTGATCAACATTGTTATAATTCTTGTTTATATAAATTCTGAAATGATTATATATTTCTTTGAGATATTAATATCTTTGGCCTGTAGTGCAAAGATGATCTGTTGTTGAATATCTTTGGTCGGTAGTGCAAAGATGATTTGTTGTTGAATATCTTTGGTCTGTATTGCAAAGATGACCTGTTGTTAAATATCTTTGGCCAGTAGTACAAAGATGAACTGTTGACGAATATCTTTTGTGACAACCCGAGAAATTAGACAATTTATGAAAATCTTAAATTATTGATTTAAGGTTAAATAATAGACCTAGACAGAAAATAAGTGTATGTGTTTGATGTTATTGGGATTGAATTTTGAGGATTTCAAAAAATTTGGTAAAAGAAATAGGTGAATTATTCAGGATTAAGTGTTTATGTAAATATGCTCTGTGTATATGGTTAATGATGTGTTTAGAATATGGCTAAGGGTCAGGGGTTGTTCAGATAAATTATATCTGTGTCAAACTCTAATCGTATATTAAGAACGACAACGTTCAGTTAGAAAATCCTAACGTCTAATAAGAAACCCTAGAAATCGGTTCTGGAAACCCTAGTTTCAGTTCTGGGAATCCAAAACCCTAATTCGGTGCATGAAACCCTAAATCGGGAACTTAATGGCATAAGTGTAAATAATTATAGGATTAATTAGGGTTAATCTTAACAAATTGATTACAAAACCCTAATTCCAAATTTGAAACCCGGTTTGATTATTAGAAAATCCTAATACCAGATCTGAAAATCCTAGTTTCAGATTCTGATAAATTGAAGCCCTAATCTGGGAACTCAATGGAGAATTATAATGCTCAACTGCTATTAAGTATGAAGTTAATTAGGGTAAAGCTTAATCAATTTGAAAACCCTAAATCTCAAAATTTTAAACCCTAATTATTCTGTCAAAAAACATATCATGCCATTGTGGATTTAACTGCTATTTTAGCAATCTTAATTAGGATAAATTAATCCTAATTAGCAAGTTTAAGTTATGATTAAGAAAACCTTAGTATAATTAAGGGAGTTCTAATTATAATTAGCAAATGATAATTTTTATATTAGAAACCCTAATCTTTGGGTTGTAAATCCTAATCCGTGATATTGACCCTAATTGCTTAATTAGCGATGGTAATTAGGAAATGCTAAACCTAATTAGAAAGATTTAGGTAATGATTAAGAAATTTTTATATAATTAGAAAATTCTAATTATAATTTTGAAATATTAAATTTCTATTTTTGAAACCTAAATTAGAAATTTTAGAAATCAAGTTGCTAAACCCTGAAGGGTTAAACCCTAAATCCTAAAGTGCTAAACCCTAAACTCTAAGGGATTGTATCAAAAGACCAATCTAGAAATAAAAATTGCATAGAAATGACAAGCCTTTTTGATTTGGTGACCTACTAATGCTAGCCTTTTTGACTAAAATTTCAGCTACAATTTGATCTAGAGGGACACCTTGCAATTACATACATGCATTGTATCTAAATTAGAGAATTAAAAGAAAGAAAGTCTAGACTTTTGGTCCATTTACTACCAAACACTTAACAAATTCATCCTCTCTCTCCATCTTCGAAATCTAGAGTGAGATAGAGAGAAAAGTTAAGATAGGTTAACCTCTTATCAAGCCAAGAACAACAATTAGAGGTCAGATTCAAAGGATCAAGCTAAAAAGGTATAAAATCCTAAAATTTTGAAGTATTATGATTTGTTGTTAGATGTTGTAATTAATTGGTTAGATATGTGTAATAGGGTGTCTATAAGTGATCTGGGTTGATAGATCATGGATCTATAACACTTAGATGCACGAATCAAGCATTTTACAAAATCTGGAAAAACTAGAAATTTTTGGCCTGACAGCCATATGTCAGGGCCCATAGATCTTTGTGTGTTAATGATCTCTTGTGTTTGATGTTATAGATTTGTAGTATGTCATGTTTTCTGTGATCTGGAACTGAAAACAGAGCTAGATCATGTGTATATTTCAAGATATAAGCAGTCAAACTGCGTTAACCAGCCACAAAATCTGATTTCTGGGTTACCCAGAAACCCAGAAGTCACTGACAGCGCTTTTGCAGGTCAAGAATCTTTCTGTTGTTTGTTAGTTTGGTCAAGTTGTTGTGGGAATGTTGTAGATTGTTATGTAAACTACAAGTTCATGCTATTAGATAACCCATATCTGTATCAGGATCGTATAAATTAAGGGTCAAAACACCGTTGACCAACTGACCGGATGAAGATTTCTGGGAAACCCAGATCTTCAATAACCGAGTCCTGACCTCTACTTTGACCGGTCCATTTCTTTTATATTATTGTTGTTATGATGATCTGATGCTATGTAGTTGTAGCCTGACATTTTCTTTACATGATATAACCATTAGATCTCATAAACAAAACCTAGACCGAAAGTTGAAAGGATCAATAGAAGGCACCTAAGGCTGTTCTTCAAATCTGGAAAACCCAGAATTTGAAGAACAGGTCTGACAACATTTTTCAGAGCATGGATCTCTCTGTTATGATATGTGATGATCATGAACTTAGTATATTTTTTTAGTATTACATATGTACTACAACTTTAGCATAAATTCCTACCGATAAATCAACAAGAACACTATTTTATTTGTGGTCAAACGTAGCACCTTAGCGACTGACAAGAAATTCTGGAAATAACCAAGAACACCTATAGCGACAGTTCTGTCGCTATAGGGCCATTTAGTGACAGTTTTATTTTCTATTTTCTGGAAAATGAATTAAGAATTAGAAAAATTAGATTTTAATTATTAAAAATACATATTAAATTATGAAAAATTATTTTAAAGTCTGAAAAATAGTTTTTAACTATTTTAAGTATATTTAAAAAATATTTAATATTTTTGGAATATAAATGGTATTTATTTATTTAATTATAATATTAAATAAATTATATAAAAATGGTTTTAATTCATGAAAAATAATGAAAAATTATATTATGGTGTTAGAAAATATTTAAAGTTATTTTCCATGACTTTTGATATTTTGTGATGAAATTCATTAATATATTAATATTAATGGTAATTAGTTTATTTAATAATTATATTAAATAAATTATGGAAAAATAGAATTAATGTTTTAAAAATTATATAAAAATGATTTAAGTGTTATAAAAATATTTTAAGTTATAAAATGTAACTTTTGATATTTTGGCATGAAAATATTAATATTTTAATATTAATAGCAATTATCGGATAATGGATTAAAGTGTTGGAAAATTATATAAAATGATTTTAAGGTATTAAAAATACTTTGATATATTATAATTATATTATAATATTATGTAATGATTTTCATTAATATTTTATATTAAATAAATATTAATGATTAAGGAATTATGTGGTATTTAATTCATTTAAATACAATTTTAATGATTGAAAAATGATGATAAATGATAATAATTACTTAAAAATTATTATGAGCCTATGAAAATTATTTTGGCTGCTAAGAAATTATATGTGATCATTGTTAAGAATTTAAACAGAGTTTAACTGAGACATTGACCGACTAGACCGTCGGGATGTTAGAATTGTGTCGGGTTCAACTCAGACTGATATAGTTTGACATGATACTAAGTTTTATGTGTGTTATAGGCTGATAGGGTTATGTGCTATGTGTTTAGGTTATTCTGTGGATATAAATATAAAAGTATTATACTGTGATGATATTATTCTAATATTGGAGATCTATATTACTAATATTAGGTCTTCGGGTAAAGCGTTATAAATTGCGTTGCGGTAATCAACGGTTCAGGCAAGTTTCTTTGTACTTAACTCTAATAAGAGTATTTTATTCAAGCTTATGGTTAATCATTGCCGATTGCCATGAAAATTGTACTCTGTACATCTTGCATGTATAAGTCAGGCATGAAAGGCTGATCACCTTCATTACCAGTTGGTTCAGAAATGTTTGTTCATGTTTAAAACTTGTTCAGTTAAAAATTTGTTCATGCTAGTTCTCAATTATATTGATGAATTATAACATGCTCATTATTCATACTCTTCAATCATGATATATCGTTATATTGTTGTATATAAATTTGCTGGGCAACTTTCATGCTTACCCTTGCTATATCATGATAAAACATCGCAGATAAGGCAAATGCGTTCGGATACAGGAAAAGGTTAATGCCAAGTTCAGCTTGGGATAAATGTACGGCTATTTTGTAATAGTATAGTTTGATAAACTGTTATATGTTAGATAGTTTATGAATTGTGTTTAAGTTAAGGTTACTCGATTTTGGGGAAAATAGTGTGTAATGTAATGTATAAACAATTTATGTTTATATCTTCCGCAAATAGTTATAGAAATAGTATACCGGATCCGAGGTGATTTGGGGTCTGGATTCGGGGTTGCTACATCTTTGGCCCGTATTGCAAAGATGAATTTATTAGTATGATTATGAACAAGAACTGTGATTTGGTATAACCATGATCTTTGATATTTCAGGTAAAGACAAGTGATGAAAATTATCTTTGTCTTGGATGAGAAGAGGAATTTAGAACCGCAGTTATGATTATGAGTTATTCACATGAATGTGGACATGAATTGTTGATTGATGTTACAGGGATAAAATATTGTTGGTGGACTTTTAAAATGGAGAAGATAATAGACTTTATGGTTTATTTGGCTCTTCTAATGGATTGCTCATTCCCCTGCAACTATGGTTGAAATTTTTTATCATCTACCATATGTTCTAAATCTCTGATTTATTACTGATGAAGGCTATTGATAATTTATTTATCTTTAGTCATGATATTCTTTACTGGGTTAGTTGAGCTCACCCTTTTGCTTCAAAATTCCTTTCAGGTAATAAGAGTGTAGCTGGGTCGAGCGGGGTAACAGGGGAATAGAACGGTGGCCTCTAGCGGTAGAAGTTCTCCCTAAACAGTATAGAAAAGTGTGTTGTATTTTATACATCATTTAGTAGTTATATTTGATGAGTCAAATAGGGTGAGGCGAACCTAACGTTGGAAGGGTGTTTTGCCACTATCATACAAGATGTCTAATGACATACAACCTCGTGTTATCATAAGACAAGGTTGTGCACATCCACTTGCTGAGTATATCTATGAGCACTACCTATATAATCTTGGTGTTTGGTTGAAGTATAATTCTCAATTAGAGACAGTGGAGATAATGATATGTCAAGAGAAGACTCATCATTGGAAAGAATATGATAGTCATCTTCTCGTTTATCTTTGGGGTCTATTGGGTCAACCAAGAATAATTTTGTGGACATATGATATCTATCATAACCTAGACGCATTGCCTCCCATGTACGAAGGTTTCCTTGAGCACTTCCCAAAGATTTTAATTTCTAAAACAGTTTTTGAGTGTACCTTTATGTAAGGTGCCATTGTGACGTGCTATCCAAGGTTGGGATGAGAGTCACAGTTGGTATATATTTGTATCAAAACTCATAGCATATGTGTTGTTGCATTTTGCATGATTATTGTAGTAATAATGTGACGCCCCCAAAATTAGGTATACATCACCCATCTTGGGTCGCCAGATACATGGTACAAAATTCAAATATAACTTACTAATATAACTGTCGTGTACAATACGACAAAACATAAACTGTGAGTTTGAATACAAATATTATGTACTAGAGATTATACAAACTCAAAAGGAGTCTTCATTACAATTATTATTACAATATTTCACAGAATAGTGAGGACTACTAATGCTATCCTCTGGACCATCACTCCGTTTCCCGACTCGTCCCAGCTATATTCTCATTTCCTGAAGAGAATAGTGAAAGAAAGGGTGAGCTCAACTAGCCCAGTAAGAAATATTATGACTAAGATAATCCAGAATAAATTATCATTAGCCTCCAACAATGTTAAACTGATAAAATACAATAGACTTCAAGTTTAACTGCAGCGGAATAAGCAATCCATTAAAAGAGTCAAGTAGAGAATATAATCTACTATCTTTTATGATTTAAAAAGTTTTTCATCACTTTTATCGCTGAGACTCAGCTCAATAAATAATCCACATCATTAAATCATCCCTGCACTACAGGCCAAGGATATTCTTTAGTATCATGACCACAATTATCCATGCACTACGAGCCAAGAATATTTGTGTATTCAATAATGGTCATGATAATGCCATAAAACAATTCATCTTTGCTCCCTTAGCCGAAGAGAATCCATAGCCATAATCATACCAAAAACTGTCCATCAATGCACTACAGGCCAATGAGGACTTTTTCCACATCATTTGTAACATTACGGTTATGATTATACCGAATAATCCCTGGTCATAATCATACCAAGTCTATCTATGCACTAGAGGCCACTAATGACTTTCAACATAATATAAACATGAGGATGATGACAATGATATAAGAATTCAATAAAACAAGTTCAAGAATTAATTTATCTAGGAACTGATAATGTCCAAATTGTTAACATGATACTGCTTTGTAGAGTAAAATTTAAGAATGCTCAGAAGAATATTTCCATGAAAAGATACTGGACGAAGCGCAAATATCAAGGATATTCCACTAATTTCATGGAGTATAGAAGTCAAAACTTTAACCAACTGAGTATAATAAAGAATGGAATAACAAAAGAAATCACCATGGATGCGGTATACTTCGCATAGACAGGTTATTCCAATAGAATAATAATAACAGAACCAGGTCAGGCGAAATTCGCATCGACATGATGTTCCAACATAATAGTAAAGAATGGAATAACAACAGAAATCACCATGCATGCTGTACTTCGCATAGACAGGTTATTCCAACAGAATACTAAATAACGGAACCAGGTCAGGTGAAATTCACACCGACAGGATGTTCCAACAGAATAATAAATGTGGAATAATAAATGATGGAACCAGGTCTGGCGTATAGCACAGACAGGATATTCGGATAGAATAATAAAGACAGAATAATAGAAGAATGTCACCAAGTATAGGGTAGCCCGCGTATACAGGTTATTCCAATAGAATAATAAAGAAATGGAATAACAGAAGTTCTTTTCTTGAATTCAAAAGAATAATATCCATTACCGTAAAATAATACTTGATATAAGAGTAGTGAAGTAGCAGAAAACTTTTCTTCTATCTCTCTATAGTTTCTCTCTATAGTTTCTGTCTCTAGAGTTCAGTGAATTCGAAAGAAAATAATGAAGGACTGAGCTTCTATTTATAGGAAAATGGAATGCATAGTAACTAATCCATGAACGGTCCAGATTGATTTACTTTAATCTGACGGTCCATATTTAAAGCAAAATCTTTTAAATAAAATATAATATATTATATTTTATATAAAAAGATTTTTACTATGCAAACACTATGCAGGCACTATGCAAACACTATGCATAATAAAATATAATATATTTTATTTATAGAATAACTTTAATAAAGTATTCTTTTTTATATAAAAAGATTTTACTATGCATAATAGAATATAATATATTCTATTTATAGAATAACTTTAATAAAGTATTCTGCTTTATATAAAAAGATGTTTCTATTTTATTACGTTAATAATACGAATAAAACAAAACTTATAAATCAACAACAATTGAATCAAATAATGAGATACTATGCAGCAACTATTATAACAATAATTGAACAAAACTGAGTGACTTCTCACATAAATATCAATAATCAATACCGTGTGCTACTATACAACAACGCGTATTACTGTACTTTTACTACCGAGTAGTTCAATATTATCAACGGTAAAACTTCCGCCGTTATTTTCAATAAAATATTTTTGTCGTTTTCTCAATCCGACAATAATTCTGTTGTGGGGTCCACCAATGATTGTGCCGTCGTACGAATATTTCCTGTTTAAAACGAATATTCCCCGACCAATCGAATATAATATGACAACTTGTATACTTTACAAAATTTATAAATATTACTCACAACTATAACATTATCTCAAATTCACACCATAATATAAAAAAATTATTTCGAGAAAATTAATTCTTTATTCATAAAATCCGAGGTTTCACAAATAAAGTTGTAGTTGTTTTCTATACCATGTATTTGGTGACTCAGAATAGGTTGGATGAATTGGACCTATTTTGGGGGCGTCACATTTGGTATCAGAGCTTAGAGATATGATCTCTGGCAGAGATCCGTGATTAGAACTAGGAAGGGAGAGACGAGTAATATCCTTCGCTAGTGTGTGTCTTACCTAAGCTGAATTTTCTTACTTAAATTGACAAATTGTGATATGTCAATTAAACTTTGTTTTGAAGATGTATTCTAGAATGATATCTAAAATACAGGAGATGAGCAATTGAGAAATCATGATAACAGGTAAGATGGAATCTGAAATGAAAGCAAGGTATTCTCAACTCTTTGAAATACCAGGTACGTAAATTTTGAGGACGAAATTTCATAAGGAGGGGAGATTGTAAGACATTGAATTTTATGAAATAAATTATTTAATTTTTTTATTTAGTAAATAGTTAAATTGATAAAAAGTTAAAGTTAAGGGTGATATGTGAAATTCTTTCAAAATAAGCAAGTGGCTATAAAATACTTATTCTTGTCGGGAAATATTCGTTTGGTCGTGGAATATTCTTGTTGTCGGGGAATATTCGTACGACGGCGCAACCATTTGTGGGCCCTATAATAGAATAACTGTCAGATGAAGAAAACGACAAATTTGAGTTTTTATAAATAACGGCATAATTGTTACCGTTAACACTGTTGGAATACCCTGTGGTTAAAATACAGTAATACGCGTGGTTCCACAGTAGCACACGGTATTGCATAGTATTTTTGAAATTATTTATTCTTACCTAAGAAGTCACTACTCAATAATTGTTACAATAATTACTGTTCAATATTTTATTTTATTGGTTCAATAATTGCTGCTTTGATATTTTATATTAGTGTTGTTTCAATAATTGTCACTGCACAGTATTTCCCATTATCAGATCAATAATTCATATTATTTGAATAATATTATTAGATAGCATTATTGACAATGTCTAGAAAGTTCTGTCAAGGAGAGTGTTGGTCACCTAATTGCGCGCCAGTAAGGAGAAATCCTTATCAGAAAGTCCCCTCTTTCCTGGGAATGACCTGGTTGTCATAATTGTGATTCTGTAATATTATTTGTGAATAATTAGTTATTGATTTATATGATAAGGAAATATTTATATTATGTGGATATAAATGATGGATATATTTATTTTATGCGGTTATAAATGAAGGAATTCATGCTGAGGTGTTTTATCAGTATTTTGTCGGAATGGAGGTTTTGAAAATCGTCCGTATATGGATTTCGGTCATTTTTCTTTGGAATTTGAAAAAGCTTAAACTTACAAAGTTGTAGAGAATTAAATTTCCTATGGAAAGCACATGAGATTCGAATTTTTCGGATAAAATAGCTATTTATTATGAATTGTTGAAGTTTCGGAAAATAAAATATTTTTATTAAAAATATGGTGGGCCCCACTTTTGGTTGGTGAGTTATAAAATGTGCTGAAATTTATTTTCAAAAGTGGTGGGCTTGAATAGTAGCAGGTAAAGCCATTAGGAAGCAGGTTAGTCTGCTATAACGTTCTAAGCATTTTCCTATAAATAGGGTGCTTAGTTAGAATTGAAAATCACACCAGAAACATAAGTTTTCTCTCTCTATATTATCGAGCGTATTTTTGTGAGTATTTAGATCCGATATTCAGTGCAAGTTTCCTTCGGCTTTACATCCGATATTCCAATCAGAAATACTGCTCTTTTGAGGTAAGGGATTGTAAGGGTTATTATGTATTTCAGTTTCGTAATTTTTCTGACCTTCGAAAATTCTAGAAAAATTTGAAATGATAATTTGATGAGTTTACTAGATTGTGTCAAAAAATGCCGATTTTTGGATATATAGATTAGGAGTTATGAATTTTATGGAAAACAACTATTTTAAAAGTAAACTCTTATAACTCCTTGTGCTTAACTACAAAATTAGTGAAATTTTTATTGGGAGTACATGTATATAATATTAGTATACTCTGTAAATTTTGGAATTTTTGGACAAAAGTACAGTTTATGATAAATGTCTAAATATTCGGCATTTTTGGCCATACGAAAAATAGTAAGTAAAATTAAAAAATTCCGAGAAAAAATATATGTTCAATATGGGACTTTATATTCTGCTAAATTCCAGAAAAGAAAATTTTCTGAGACTGATTTGGTATTTTTCATGAAAATTGACTAGTTATAGTAAATGAATTAAATATGTTTTGTGAAGTAAGAAAATTGAAGAATATGATTTTATTGCTTGAGAATCCTAAATAAGGTATATGCAGATTTTTGATGAGGGTTTTGGTTATTGGTGATGAAATTTTATGAGTTTGGCATTTTAGGATGATTAAATACATTATTTAGAAAAGTGTAAACAATTAAAATAAATTATTTATAAGTTTAAGAAATGATTAAAATATTGTTGTAATATTAGATTATGAGATTATTAAGTAATTTATAACATTTGGATTAAGGTGTTATAAATATTGATATGGATTTTATTGTGAAACTTTTTCTTTTTATGTCGAGGTTACTATTCACGAGTTACTATTCATGAGTTACTATTCACGAGTTACTATTCACGGGTACAATTCACGACAAAATTGCTTTCTTTTTCTGACCAAATTATCGTTGATTTAGTAATCTTACTCTTGAAATTAAATGCAGTTGTTGATCATATTATTTTTGTTATCATATATAACATTTTTATAATCCTGGTGATGAATTTTCTCTTTGACTTGAGTGTAAAGATGAGTAGATTATTGATATGATCATGACTATGAGTTCTTTTTGGCCAGTAGTGAAAAGTTGAATTGTTGACTAGCATGATCATGACCATTGAATTTATAATTAAATATCTTTAGCTTAAGTGCAAAGGTGAATTGATCAACATGGTTATAAATATTGTTATATAAATTTTGAAATTATTATATATTTCTTTGAGATATTAATATCTTTGGCATATAGTGCATAGATGATCTGTTGTTGAATATCTTTGGTCGGTAGTGCAAAGATGATTTGTTATTGAATATCTTTGGTCTGTATTGCAAAGATGACATGTTGTTAAATATCTTTGGCCAGTAGTACAAAGATGAACTGTTGACGAATATCTTTGGCCCGTATTGCAAAGATGAATTTATTAGTATGATTATGAACAAGAACTGTGATTTGGTATAACCATGATCTTTGATATTTCAGGTAAAGACAAGTGATGAAAATTATCTTTGTCTTGGATGAGAAGAGAAATTTAGAACCACAGTTATGATTATGAGTTATTCACATGAATGTGGACATGAATTGTTGATTGATGTTACAGGGATAAAATATTGTTGGTGGACTTTTAAAATGGAGAAGATAATAGACTTTATGGTTTATTTGACTCTTCGAATGGATTGCCCGTTCCCCTGCAACTATGATTGAAATTTTTTATCATCTACCATATGTTCTAAATCTTTGATTTATTACTGATGAAGGCTATAGATAATTTATTTATCTTTAGTTATGATATTCTTTACTGGGCTAGTTGAGCTCACCCTTTTGCTTCACAATTCCTTTCAGGTAATAAGAGTGTAGCTAGGTCGAGCGGGGGTAACATGGGAATAGAACGGTGGTCTCTAGCGGTGAAAGTTCTCCCTAAACAGTATAGAAAAGTGTGTTGTATTTTATACATCATTTAGTAGTTATATTTGATGAGTCAAATATGGTGAGGCGAACCCAACGTTGGAAGGATATTTTGTCACTATCATACAAGATGTCTAATGACATACAACCTCGTGTTATCATAAGACAAGGTTGTGCACATCCACTTACTGAATATATCTACGAGCACTACTTATATAATCTTGGTGTTTGGTTGAAGTATAATTCTCAATTAGAGACAGTGGAGATAATAATATGTCAAGAGAAGACTCACCATTGGAAAGAATATGATAGTACTCTTCTCATTTTTCTTTGGGGTCTATTGGGTCAACCAAGGATAATTTTGTGGACATATGATATCTATCATAACCTAGACGCATTGCCTCCCATGTACGAAGGTTTCCTTGAGCACTTCCCAAAGATTTTAATTTCTAAAACAGTTTTTAACTTTACCTTTATGTAAGGTGCCATTGTGACATGCAATCCAAGGTTGGGATGAGAGTCACAGTTGGTATATATTTGTATCAAAACTCACAAAATATTTGTTGTTGTATTTTGCACGATAATTGTAGTAATAAAGTTGTAGTTGTTTTCTATACAATGTATTTGGCGACTCAGAATAGGTTAGATGAATTGGACCTATTTTGGGGGCGTCACATTTGGTATCAGAGCTTAGGGATATGATCTCTGGCAGAGATCCAAGATTAGAACTAGGAAGGGAGAGACGAGTAATATCCTTCGCTAGTGTGTGTCCTACCTAAGCTGAATTTTCTTACTTAAATTGACAAATTGTGATATGTCAATTAACCTTTGTTTTGAAGATGTATTCTAGAATGATATCTGAAATACAGGAGATGTGCAATTGAGAAATCATGATGACAGGGAAGATGGAATCTGAAATGAAAGCAAGGTATTCTCAACTCTTTGAAATACCAGGTAAGTAAATTTCGAGGACGGAATTTCATAAGGAGGGGAGATTGTAAGACCCTGAATTTTATGAAATAAAAATATTCAATTTTTCTTATTAGTAAATTGTTAAATTAATAAAAAGTTAAAGTTAAGAGTGATATGTGAAATTTTTTCAAAATAAGCAAGTGGCTATAAAATACTTATTGTTGTCGGGAAATATTCGTTTGGTCGTGGAATATTCTTGTTGTCGGGGAATATTCGTACGACGGCGCAGCCATTTATGGGCTCTATAACAGAATAACTATCGGATGAAAAAAATGACAAATTTGAGTTTTTATAAATAACGACATAATTGTTACCGTTAACACTGTTGGAATACCCTGTGGTTAAAATACAGTAATACGCGTGGTTGCACAGTAGCACACGGTATTGCACAATATTTTTGAAATTATTGATTCTTACGTAATAAGTCACTACTCATTAATTGTTACAGTAATTACTGTTCAATATTTTATTTTATTGGTTCAATAATTGCTGCGTTAATATTTTATATTATTGTTGTTTCAATAATTGTCACTGCACAGTAATTCCCATTATAAGATAAATAATTCATATTATTTGAATAATATTATTAGATAACATTATTAACAATGTCTAGAAAGTTCTGTCAAGGAGATTGTTGGTTTCCTAATTACGCGCCAGTAAGGAGAAATCCTTATCGGAAAGCCCCTTCTTTCCTAGGAATGACCTGGTTGTCATAATTGTGATTCTGTAATATTATTTGTGAATAATTAGTTATTGATTTATATGATAAAGAAATATTTATTTTATGTGGATATAAATGATGGATATATTTATTTTATGCGGTTATAAATGAAGGAATTAATGCTGAGATGTTTTATCAGTATTTTGTCAGAATGGAGGTTTTGAAAATCGTCTATATGTGGATTTCGGTCATTTTTTCTTTGGAATTTGAAAAAGCTTAAACTTACAAAGTTGTTGAGAATTAAATTTCCTATGGAAAACACATGAGATTTGAATTTTTCGGATAAAATGACTTTTTATTATGAATTGTTGAAGTTTTGGAAAATAAAATATTTTTATTAAAAATATGGTGGGCCCCACTTTTGGTTGGTGAGTTATGAAATGTGCTAAAATTTATTTTCAAAAGTGGTGGGCTTGAATAGTAGCAGGTAAAGCCATCAGGTAGCATGTTAGTCTACTATGGCGTTCTAAGCATTTTCCTATAAATAGGGTGCTTAGTTAGAATTGAAAATCACACCAGAAACATAAGTTTTCTCTCTCTATATTATCTAGTGTATTTTTGTGAGTATTTAGATACTTTGAGAGTTACTATTCAGTGCAAGTTTCCTTCAGCTTTACATCCGATATTCCAATCAGAAATACCGCTCTTTTGAGGTAAGGGATTGTAAAGGTTATTATGTATTTCAGTTTCGTAATTTTTATGACCATCAAAAATTCTGGAAAAATTTGAAATGATAATTTGATGAGTTTTCTAGATTGTGTCAAAAAATGGCGATTTTTGGATGTATAAATTAGGAGTTATGAATTTTATTGGAAAAAACTATTTTAAAAGAAAACCATTATAACTCCTTGTGGTTAACTCCAAAATTAGTGAAATGTTTATTGGGAGTACATGTATATAATATTAGTATACTCTGTAAATTTTGGAATTTTTGGACAAAAGTACAGTTTATGATAAATGTCCAAATATTCGGCAGTTTTGGCCATATGAAAAATAATAAGTGAAATTTAAAAATTTCGAGAAAAAATATATGTTCAATATTGGACTATATATTCTGCTAAATCCCAGAAAAGAAAATTTTCTAAGTCTGATTTGGTATTTTTCATGAAAATGGACTAGTTATGAGTAGATGAATTAAATATGTTATGTGAAGTAAAAAAATTGGAAAATATGATTTTATGGCTTGAGAATCCTATATAAGGTATATGCATATTTTTATGAGAGTTTTGGTTATTGGTGATAAAATCTTACAAGTTTGGCATTTTAGGATGATTAAATGCATTATTTAGAAAAGTGAAAACAATTAAAATAAATCATTTATAAGTTTAAGAAATGATTAAAATATTGTTGTAATATTAGATTATGAGATTATTAAGTGATTTATAACATTTGGATTAAGGTGTTATAAATATTGATATGGATTTTATTGTGAAACTTTATCTTTTTATGTCGAGGTTACTATTCATGAGTTACTATTCACGAGTTACTATTCACGGATATAATTCACGACAAAATTGGTTTCTTTTTCTGACCAAATTATCGTTGATTTATGAATCTTACTCTTGAAATTAAATGCAGTTGTTGATCATATTGTTTTTATTATCATATATAATATTTTTATAATTATGGTGATGAAATTTCTATTTGACTTGAGTGTAAAGATGGGTAGATTATTGGTATGATCGTGACTATGGGTTCTCTTTGGCCAGTAGTGCAAAGTTGAATTGTTTACTGGTATGATCATGACCATTGAATTTATAATTGAATATCTTTAGCTTAAGTACAAATGTGAATTGATCAACATGGTTATAATTATTGTTTATATAAATTATGAAATGATTATATATTTCTTTGATATATTAATATATTTGGCCTGTAGTGCAAAGATGATCTGTTGTTTAATATCTTTGGCCTGTAGTACAAAGATGATATGTTGTTGAATATCTTTGGCCTGCAGTGCAAAGATGATCCGTTGTTGAATATCTTTGGCCAGTAGCGCAAAGATGAACTGCTGACGAATATGTTGGGTTTCAGCACATAAAACGTAGCGGAAATTAAACAGTTTAAAGTGCAATTTCAAAACCCTAAAATAGGATCCATGTGAAAATAGACATCAATTCATTGGTTAGAAAATATACCGATTAAGAAAGCTAGAATCGATGCAGTCGAATCTCTAACACAATCCAAACGAACTGCGTCTCTACAGTATCTATATGAATGCTCCGCGAATCGTCCTACGATCTGCAGAAGAAGGAACCGTGGTACTAGCCACCAAGGATGAGGATTTTTGAAACTGTTTTTTCTAGTCTCTCTCTAAGAGCGGCTAGGGTTTTGTATTTTTACGTAATCCCTAAAATGACTGATATATATCATATATATAGCAGTTAGGAGGAATTAATCAAAACCTAATATTTTTAAAATCTGAATTTATATATATATCTTAATTAAGTCTTACTTAATTAATATACATATATACAAATTATCCCTTTTAATTAAAATTCGTGATTTAAAATACTATCAATCATATTGATATATTTAAATCCTTACAATTTAAATTAATTTCCTTTTTAAATTACGTTCTATGTGTGTGACCCTATAGGTTATTATTACATTGGCAATAATTTTAAAATCATATTATAAAATTATAAACAGCGAGCGGCATCTAGTAGTACATCACTGCTACCCAAGTAATAATAAGATCGATGATTCAATGCAACCTTCTCATGACCAATGTTTCAATGCAATTTAATCATTTTAACCTTGACATCCTAGATTAAACTTGAGTCATGGAATATGTCATACTCCTCATAATTTAATCTGAGTTTTCTTGATCAATGAGTAGACTATAAAAAACAAATCACTATTTGAGCATGGCCATGCATTTCATAGTCCTACTCAATCAAGAGGCCTATAGATATCACCCCTAATATATAGGAGGGTTAAATTCCATCCAGATCACTTATATTTCTCACACGATTTATGATGTACCCAATAATCACCTTTATAGTCCACCCTATTAAAGGTGACCTTTGATGATATCAAAGTACATAAATTCTCGTGTAGTAATATAGTGATTTCAGGTCGGAGGACCATTACATCATTGTCACTATGTGAATCACTAATGACAATTCGATGCTCCATATATAATTCTCATGGTGGGTCTGTCCAGTACATCGTTCTCTAACACTTACATATGCATTGACTTAATATCTCATATATTTATGACCAATGAGATTTGGTCATCAGTCAATCCATAAACTAGTCTCAATGCATCATTGTTTTCCTATCAATAATGATACTCGACTAGAGACATTTAAGAGTAATGATACTAATTGTAATTATATAATCTCATGTTCAAGTCACATACTTGAAACTATATAAATTGTATCACTATTCTAAGGAATTTTATTATGTTAACATTTATATAACGCAGTAAATAAAACCATAATAAAATCATTCATTTATTCAATCAAATATAATATCAAAATGTTTAGCAATTATATCAAATAATTGGCCTCTAGGGCATAAACTCTAACAGAATATCTTTGGCCTGTAGTGCAAAGATGAATTTATTAGTATGATTATGAACAAGAACTGTGATTTGGTATAACCATGATCTTTGATGTTTCAGGTAAAGACAAGTGATGAAAATTCTCTTTGTCTTAGATGAGAAGAGGAATTTAGAACCACAGTTATGATTATGAGTTATTCATATGAATGTGGACATGAACTGTTGATTGTTGTTACAGGGATAAAACATTGTTGGTGGACTTTTAACATGGAGAAGATAATAAACTTTATGGTCTATTTGACTCCTCTAATGGATTGCTCGTTCCACTGCAACTATGGTTGAAATTTTTTATCATCTACCATATGTTCTAAATCTCTAATTTATTACTGATGAAGGCTATTGATAATTTATTTATCTTTAGTCATGATATTCTTACTGGGCTAGTTGAGCTCACCCTTTTGATTCACAATTCCTTTAAGGTAATAAGAGTGTAGCTGGGTCGAACGGGGGTAACAGGGGAATAGAACGGTGGTCTCTAGCGGTGGAAGTTCTCCCTAAACAGTATAGAAAAATATGTTGTATTTTATACATAATTTAGTAGTTATATTTGATGAATCAAATAGGGTGAGGCGAACCCAAAGTTGGAAGGGTGTTTTGCCACTATCATACAAGATGTCTAATGACATACAACCTTGTGTTATCATAAGACAGGGTTATGCACATCCACTTGCTGAGTATATCTACGAGCACTACCTATATAATCTTGGTGTTTAGTTGAAGTATAATTCTCAGTTAGAGACAGTGGAGATAATGATATATCAAGAGAAGACTCACCATTAGAAAGAATATGATAGTAATCTTCTTGTTTTTCTTTGGGGTCCATTGGGTCAACCAAGGATAATTTTGTGGACATATGATATCTATCATAACCTAGACGCATTGCCTCCCATCTACGAAGGTTTCCTTGAGCACTTCCCAAAGATTTTGATTTCTAAACAGTTTTTGACTGTACCTTTATGTAAGGTGCCATTGTGATGTGCCATCCAAGGTTAGGATGAGAGTCACAGTTGGTATATATTTGTATCAAAACTCACAACATATGTATTGTTATATTTTGCACGATAATTGTAGTAATAAAGTTGTTGTTATTTTCTATACCATGTATTTGGCGACTCAGAATAGGTTGGATGGATTGGACCTATTTTGGGGGCGTCACACGATTGGTTGTCGTTCCCCTTCCTTAACAACAGGTGCTGGTGATTACGTATTTCCATCATTATTGAATCTCCTATTCTTGAAATTTCCACTTCTATTATCTTGGCCATGATTACCACCGAAGTGGTTACCATTTCTGGCATGTTGATTCCCTTCACGTTTGTTGTCACCGCTTCGATGATTGCTACCACTGGTATTATCATTTTGTCGGCTGCTCTCTCTTGGTTGGGTTGACTCGTTATCGCGCTCCAATAATTGAGCCCTATTTATAACATCTGAATACAAACTAAGTTTGTGAGAAATTAATTATTGATGTATCTCGGGTTTCAAACCTCTTAGAAACATCCGCGTCATTCTCTCCTCATTATCAACTAAGTGGGACGCAAACCGGGACAACTCGGCAAACTTAGCTTCGTACTGTGACATGGTCATATTGTTCTGCTCTAGCTTGATGAACTCTACCTCTTTCACGTGATGACTATTTTCGGGAAAGTACTTGTCGTTGAACAGTTCTTGGAATTTCTCCCAAGATATCTTCAGTGCAGCAGGTTGAGTACGCTTTATAGATTCCCACCAGTAATTTGCCTCTCCTGGCAACATAAAGGTGGCAAAGGCAACCTTTTGCTCCTCGGAGCATCCCAAGACATCAAATATCTTGGTGATTGATGAGTGGGATTTAAACCTGCGAATCGGATATTTTTTGACTTAAATACTTTCCTGGATTCATAGTTGTTTATATAGTTTTATTGGGAATATAGTGTTTTTGTGTTTAATCGTTGCATTGCAGAGCTTCGCAGTATTTGTGCTGCCTTGAAGGAGCAAAACTGTCATTTTGCGCTTTCCCGCGCCGCAGCGCCAATGCCAGAGTCATTGACCGCGCCGCAGCGCCACAATCTGGCCCACGCTGACGATAGCCGCGCCATGGCGCCACTTTCCCTATTCTGGCTCGCGTCGCAGTGCGAGCTCCGTGTCCCAGTTTCTTATGCTGCGCCGCAGCGCGACTCAAGGCTTAGTGGCCCGCGCCGCGGCGCCACCTCCGGTTCCCAGGCAGACAAGAAGTGTTTGACCTAGCAAATTGAGAGGATAAAAGGCAGGAGGAGGCGGCTGTTAGAAAAAAGAGAAGGAGAAAACAAGAAAAAGCTAGAGAATAGAAGAAGAAAGGAAAAAACTTGTAGAAAAGAGATCCTTTGCTCTCCATATTTTCAGATCGTGAACGTGAAGAGATTGTTTGACTGAAGAGTACTCCTTTCTTTAGGGGTTTTTCTTATTTCATATCTTCTATTTATTGTATTTGTCTGAAATGGGTGGTGTATTAGAACTTTGTGTTAGTCCCATAGTTATGAACTAACTCCATTGTTAGGATTGCAATGTAACTTTTTGACTAGCTTAATCGAATTTCTCTCTCGTTTTATATAATGAAGCATTTTGGAATGGGTTGTTGTATTTTGTTTATAATGTCTGATTTCTTGATAAAGAAATAGGTTCTGATAGTAGTGGAAATTGATAAATGGATATTACTGTCTTCCTTTAAATACAATGACACCTGTTTTGTCCTGATATTTAATTGTGGGCTTATTGTGCTAGTAGGATAGACATATCCTCACTTGCCTTGTGTGACCTTGGAGTTGAGCATAATGACCTTGGTCAGATTAGATTCACCAATAGACATATTGTGTTCTAGCTTGTCAAGGATTAGCATTTGACCTTCGATAGAAGCTTATGCTTACTTTAATCTCGGTTGGCCATTCCTTGATTTGTTTATATTACGGAGAGTTAGAAGATTAGGCGAAGCATTAGGGGAGTTGTAATCCTATCTTCATTTCTTAGAGCTGTTTCTTCTCGCAATTTGATTGTCCAATAGAAATTGTTTAACCAACCATCTATTTCTTTTGTTTAGATAAGATTAGTAACGACTTTACCTTAGTAGTTGTTTCCTGTTAAATCTTTGTCCTCGTGGGTTCGACACTCTCTTATCACTGTATTACTTGTTAGACCGCGTATACTTGCGCGAGTTTTTCGGTTGCGAAATCGACCAACAAGTTTTTGGCGCCATTGCCGGGGAAAGTTTTGTGTAAAGTTTTGTGTTTCTTTCAGGTACCGAGTATCGCGCAACAAGTTTGGCACTCCCGACTTGGAGGACTTGGAGGAAGATGTCGATGACGATTAACATATATTCTCAGGGAAGTCCTCTAGTTTTAATTTTATCTATCTTTACATTGAGGACAATGTTCTTCTTAAGTTTGGGGGTACTTGTGATATTCTTGGTACTTGAGTTGGTATTATATTATTATGTTAGTTATTTGGATGTTTTTATGTTTAGTAGTGCATATTAGTTAAAATTTTGAAAATTTTACATTTTATGTTATATCTTAGCAAATAGTAGACGTCGGTTGCGGAAGGCGACAACTGATAAATGATCACGGAAGTTCTTTGCATTGAATTCTTTTATTGCATTTAGTAAGGACATTGTCAGTTTCAAGTTTGGGGGTCTTCTACGTTTGTTTTGATATGTTTTATTTTATTTTATTTTGTGGGCTTAATTGCATTTCTAGTATAGGTTATCTCTTGAGCATTGATTTAATTTGAATTGAGCTATAATATATGATCAGGCAAATGATTGTTAAGGTTATAACTCATGAAAAATGGATAAATATTGCTTAGTTTGGGTGATTGACTTATTGTTGGTTATTGCTTTGCTTATGACTCCTACTTTTGAGCACTCATCTATTTGTAATGAACTAGTTGTATACTTAGAGAAGGCTTATATGACCGAATGCTTATGAGAGATATCAATAAACTCTAGAACTCGTTTAAATATCACTCGAAGCAATATACTTAGGTTTGATTAATTGGTCATGTGGTGGGTTGAGATGGAGCGTAAAACGCACTCACTCATAAACACATACTTAAGGGAGATAGAGCGTAAAACGCACTCACCTATGAAAAAAAAAAGAAATAAAAATATATCGAGAATCTTGCGGTGGGTTGAGATGGAGCGTAAAATGCACTCGCCCATAAAAGCAGACTTAGGGTGAGATGGAGCGTAAAACGCACTCGCCCATAAAAGCGGACTTAGGGTAAGATGGAGCATAAAATGCACTCACCTAAGAGTCCTTTGATATCAAAATTTTGGAATATTTGATTTGTCTACAATTGCGATGAGTGATGTGTTAAGCATGTAGTTTTTGAAGTTTATTTCTTTCATAAGGTAATATGGTTGCATAAGCTAATCCGAGCTATAATTGGTTTAGTGTAAATGGATACACACACACACAGAAAGGATCTAAAGCAAGGTATGACTAACAAACAAGTTGAAATCCTAGACGTTGTGACATTTTGAAAGTTTTCTAGAGTTATCATGTTTTGATATCTTTAAGGCCATTGTTCAAA
This sequence comes from Panax japonicus, assembly GCA_020205505.1. NCBI lineage: Eukaryota > Viridiplantae > Streptophyta > Magnoliopsida > Apiales > Araliaceae > Panax > Panax japonicus. The sequence goes on from JAINUV010001175.1 coordinate 60,948, forward strand.
CTTATTGATTCATTGCTCAAGTAGTTGATTGTTAGAATTTATTTTTATAGTTTTTATTCTTAGTGTTTTGCTTGAGGACAAGCAAAAATTCAAGTTTGGGGGTATTTGATGAGTGTGTTTTATATACACAAATTAGGTACTTTTGAGTTTGATAATTTGTAAATCCTAAGCTAGTTTGTTTGGTTTTTATGTGTTTTCATTGTATTGTTGTGTAATATAGTTTTATATTGCTTTTATGTATATTTGTATTAGTTTTATGTGTTTTTTCTTTGTTTTGTAGGAATTGGATGGAATGTCATTTGGGTCGATGGTTGGAATCGCCAAATTCGCATTTTCGGTTTGCCATTGACGTAGCAGTCCCGTAAAGCCCAATTTAAGCCATGATCCGGTCATTATCTGTCCAAACTTCAAGAATGGAAGTTGTAGATCAACGTCTCCTCTTTCCGGATCATCTTGAATCGCCTCAATCGGAGTTCGGATACGAGAGTTATGGCCATTTTCCCAACGGGTGTCAAATCTGGAAACTACCAACTGCTATTTGCATAACAGTCACTTCAAGGCCAATTTGAGCATTGATCTAGCCATTATTTCGAAGAACTCGAAGAATAAAAGTTGTAGATCTACTTCTCCTCTTTTCGGATCATCTTGAATCGCCTCAATCGGAGTTCGTATGAAGAAGTTATGGCCATTTTCCCAACAGATGTCCGAGCAGAAAATGGCCCGGCGCCGCAGCGCGAGTTGCTAGTGTATTTGCGGCGCCGCAGCGCCACTTAGCAGTACCCAGCCCCTTCTTCCGCGCCGCAGCGCCCCGTTCAAGCCAAATCATGGCGCCGCAGCGCCAGACACGAATTTTGGACAGATTTTAGCTATTAATTGCTCAACCTAATGACCCAAAAACATAATCCTTCACTTCTACTTGCAACCTAGAGGAGAAATAGAGAGAGGTGGCGGCTTGGAGAAGAGGGAGGCCATGGATCTTGGCCATGGTTCTTCAAGAGCTTCGAGGAGCATCAATGGTGAGAGCTTCAACAACATCAATGGAGGAGCTTCAACCAACAACTAAGAGAAGCCATCCATCCTTTCTTTCTTCCTTTTTCCTCTAGTGGCTAGAACTCATTCTTGGGGATCTAGTGCAAACATTTGTAACACCTATGGAGGCAAGGAATTGAATTAAACTTCTAGCTTTTCTTTGATACTTGTATGATCCATTGGATGATTACCTAATATTTGGAATAGTTTGATTTATTTATTATGAATTAAACTTCTAATTTGCTTTATTTTTGATTGGTGTCATGCGATTTGGTTCTTTATGTGATTATGTATATGCATAATTTATGTATTGCCAATTCATAGTGGCCGCCATGATCATAAAGAGAGTTAAGAGATTTGAACAAAGTGATGCACGCCAAGTGTTTGACAAAATGCTTGTGTGTGGATATTGTGTTCTTAGCTCTTTATCTATCTATCTATGTTATGTTTTTCTGCTATTTTGATTAATTGTAATCATAATTTATCGTTTTAATTAACTATTTAAATAAGACTGAGGCGATATAAAGTCAGTACTTGATAGATATTAGTGATAATTCCTCGTGGGTTCGACAACTCTCTTATCATTATATTACTTGTTGACCGCGTATACTTGCGCGTGTTTTTCGGTTGCGAAATCGACCAACAGTGATCTGTTTTATCCACGTCTCCGCCTTAAGTGATTTTGACTCTATAATAAACTCCGGTGGTCCCAGCTCCTTGAACTGTTTAGCGGTGACCATCCGAGAGTTGCCATTATTTTCACCTGCTTTTTGAACAGGAGTCATTCTCACTTAATGTTGCATTAATTGCATAAAGCCTCTGAACATCCCATCGTTCATGTAAAGTCACCAAATCCGGGTACTTGAAACCCGAACTCGGTGCTTCACGATACCATTTCTATGAGTGGAATAATACTACTAATAATAACAATAATATGAAGATCAACTTAATTTACATATCATCAGAGTCTATTCCCCAGTTACGAGACCTTTAAAAATTCGTTACATATTATGATAGATAATATATAAACTTGTCTTAATAAAGTTAACTATTACATAAAATAGCATTGCATTCATTCAACAACCTTTCCCTTTCCCTTGATCTTATCAGAGCCTTCTGGTTGTTCACACTTAGCTGAAAACATTTAAATTAAGCAAGGATGAGCATTTAGGTGCCCAACAAGTAATAGCAATTATATATATAAGCTGAAAGAAAATAAATGTTTTATTATACTACCCTTCTACAACAAATCAATAGTTGTGAAGTAATTTGAACCGATAATAATAACATAACAACTCTCTTTCAAAATTTTGAAACTACATATTGACTATAAATAGGGTTTAGGTGACATGCTATGAACACTGTTTTTAATTTTTGAATAGGTTTAAATAGAACTTAATCGGCAAACCATCATAACTTACGGGCACGGGGGTGATCATCCCGTTATGTCTGTACTGATCAACACTACATGCAAGAACGAGGGTATCGTTCACTCTATCCACCTTGGGTGCATAAAAAGTTTTCCCGTGTAAGGGATGTTCATACTTGTCTGGGTTCCAAACCAAAGCAATTCAGTTGGATAATAGTAAGGTATTATCTTGTTCAACAAGAATCTATAATTCAACATATTTATATACGGGTAATTAACAAAGGTGTATCAACATGTGATTAAATACAATGATTATCTAAGTGGGGACACTTGTTTAACCATTTATAGAAATTAACGAACAGAATATATATCTGAATTACCATATACTAACATGTTGATAATCAATGAGCGTATATAATATAGGGTTAACAATCTATACAGTAATAATATAATTCTAAAACATTCTTACTCATGTCCATTGCATAAAGGAAATGCAAAGGTAGGATACTTCTCTGATACGCTACTTACAATTTACAACTTAGTTTTATCTTTTATATAACCACCTATCAGTAATAAGATCATTTTACTGATTAGAATAACATATCGCAACACATAGCACTGCTTATTGCAGTCAGCACATAACCTAATCACATTGGCACATATATTCAACAGTCATTGAATCACAAACAAACATAAATACAGTCAAAATATCTTATTCCAGATCAATTTTCGAAACATGTCGGTGTACCGACAGCTTTATCGGGTAATTATCGAGTCTAAGACTCTATCATGTAACTTAACATATGTAATTATTTTTAAATGACTTATAATAATTTTTAAACATTTATTATAATTTATCATAAATTTTCAAACATCGGAATCATTATTAAATGATTTAAATATTAAATAATTCAATTATCATTAATATTTAATTAATATTAAACTATTAATGAAACCATTGCCAAAATATTAAAGTTATTTATAATAACTTAGAATATTTTTAAAGTATTAATATTACCCTTAAATGATTTTTTAAAATAATTTAAATCATGTTTAAATAATTACCATTAATATTTAATTATTAATGTACTATTTATCAAAATATTAAAAGTCATTAAGTATAACTTAAAATATTTTTAATTCATTTATATTCTTTTTAAATAATTTTTAAATTAATAAAACCATTTTTAAATTATTTATTTAATATAATTATTAAATAACTTTAATATCATTAATAATAATTAATAACCATTAATATTAAATTATTAATGAAATTATCCTTTAAATATTAAAAGTTATATTTTATAACTTCAAATATCTTCAAATATTTTATTTTCATTTAAAATGATTTTTATAATATTAAAATCATTTTTAAACCAAATTATTTAATATAATTATTAAATAACCTTAATATCATTAATAATAATTAATTAATGAAATTTACCTTTAAATATTGAAAGTTATATTTTATAACTTAAAATATTTTTAAATACCTAATTATTATTTAAAATATTTTTTAATATAATAAAATCATTTTTAATTTATTTATTTAATTCATTTATTAAATAACTTAATGATCATTAATATTAATTTATTAATGAATTTTATCACAAAATATTAAAAGTCGTTAAAAATAATTTAAAATATTTTTTTATATCATAATATAATTTTAAATGATTTTTCAAGTATTAAAATCATTTTTAACTAATTTATTTAATATTATAATTAAATAAATTAAATACCAATAATATTTCAAAAATATTAAATATTTATGAAATATACTTAAAATAATTAAAAGCTAATTTTCAGAATTTAAAATAATTTTTAATAATTTATTTGGTATTTTTAATAATTAAAAACTATTTTTTTCTATTTATCTAATTAAAATAATTAATTTTCGAAAATATTTGTCACTAAAGACTGCCTATAGCGACAAAACCGTCGCTATAGGTGTTCTTCGTGTTCTTGAGGATTCAGAAGGCAGTTTCGAGGGTGCTACTTTGACCATTAATTATGAGTTGTGTAAGGTGTTTCTGTGACTGTTTTTGGTCTGATTGTGTAGTACAATTGCAACACTACAAGACCCAACAAAAAACATGGCCAACAAGCATAACATAAGCGAGATCTGGAGCCTTGAACAAAGCTGTCAAAGTTGTTCTTCATTTTCTGGGTTACCCAAAAATGAAGAATAGTTCGACTGGCTAGTTTTGGGCTTCCACAACTTGCTAATCTTGTGTTTTTTTTGTGATTTAAAAACTGTAGTGTGTACCCAACATAACAAGGAAGAGATGCATTATATAAAATCCACATACGATCAACAGAATCACTAAATAAATACTGGTCAAACCCTGTCAGACGTCATGATCATGCGTTTCCTGGGTTACCCAGAAAATGAATTTCATGAACGTCCGACTTAGTTTGATAGCCCACTACGATCTACCTGTTTAAGGTTTTAGTGATCTAGTGTTATAATAGTGTAGTCCAAGCAACAGACTATAACTTAGATGCAAAGATCATTACATATCATCATAACACAGTCAGATTTGAGCCCACGAAGAACTTGTCAGAACCTTCTGGGCACGATCTGGGTTTTACAGAAATTGAAAGTCATGGTCGGTCAATGAGGTTTGACCGCCCATAACTTTTATTCTGTGCACGATCTGAGCTAGCTAAAAGTTCTATAATACAGATCACATGACATACAACAAGTATCAACCTTCAAAACACAAAAACAAAACATAGAAATAGATCTACAAGGCCTGACATTTGATTATCAGACATCAAAAACGAAATTTCCAGATTTTGTAAATCTTCAAATCCGAGCCTCTAAATGTTATGGATCTAACATCTAGCAACCCAGATCATCATTATACACTACAAACAACATATATAACACAAAAAACAACATCTAAAAACAGATCGATGGACAGATTGTAGCTTAGGGTTTTATACCTCTTATGAACAATCTTTGATCCTAGGCTTTTGATTTGGTTATGGTGTTTGTGGGGCTTGAATTGTGAGCTGATATACTAATATATTTCGTAGGTTAGAGAGAGAGAGAGGGTCTTAGTTGAGTTTTTGTGCTAAAATGACTAACAAATGCAATCCTTTCTCTCTCAATCTATATATAGAAGTGATAGATACATGTATGGGCTGATCTAGAGCTCATGTGCTGGCAATTATAGAAAGTCAAGGTTAGCTCACCCACTCCATTATTGCTAGATATTCAAGTTATCTCAAATAATTCAAGAGGGGTATTTTGGTCATTTTGCTTGGAATTTTAATGGTATCCTTATAATCTTGCAAACCCTTAGGGTTTGATCCTTATGGTTTGACCCTAAGGTTTAGCACAAAATTTTAATTTCTAGAATTACAACTAGGGTTTAAAATAAAATAAAAATAATGTTAGTTTCTAATTTTTGCAAATTAGTGTTTCTTAATCGTGTTTAATTTTCTAATTACATTATACAGGAATATTAGAGTTTAAAATTAACTAATCATAATTAACCTTGCTAATTTAACAATTAGGGTTTACAATTAGTAATTAGATTTTATAATTACTAATTAGGGTTACTAAATATAGAAATTAGGTTTTCTAGTTTAGTAATTTAGGGTTTCCATAATTAACAATCATAATTCTAATACTTGTTAATTAATAACATTAACACAATTTCTGACTGAGCAAAACTCCAGTTTAGGTTTCAAATTAGGGTTCCAAATATTAGGGTTTTATAATTAGGGTTTTCTAAAGATTAATTAGGGTTTCTAGATTTTAATTAGGATTCCCCTTATTAATCAATTAATACACAACATAAACCATATAACATAGTTATATAACAGTCTTGAATTTCCTATTTGAATTTAAAAATAGGGTTAAACAAATTAATGCTAGGGTTTTGACATTATATACCATAATTGACCAACTATTATCAATACGTACATACAGTACACATTTATAGCACTGAAAAAGCAAAATATAATTAATATTATATTATTATTCTCATTCATTGATAGAAATCTAAAATTAGGGTTTGGATTCCATATCTGATTTATTCTTCCATATTTAACCTTAATAATTAAGATAAAATAATTAACTTATTAATCTGTACAAAATTCATATAATAAAATAATTATTATAATTATTCTAAAAATCATTTCATAAATTATTTAAATTATATATGATTGTATTTTCATGGAAAATAATTAATAAAACATTTCTACCTTAAAATTAATTATTATAAGAATATAATTTATAATAATCAATAATTCTAAAATAAAATTATTTGTAAATATTCATGTAATAAAAATATATTTTTATTTATCACATAAATATATATACACCTTATCTTGTACAAATCCTCATCTTTAAATAATAATAATAAAATTTATACGCAAATTTTTTGATTTATTTATATAGAAAATATTGGGTTGTTACATTTACCCTCCCTTATACAGATTCCGTCTCCGGAATCACCGTTTTAAAACCTATACATACACGGGTACATAGTATACAAAATCATTGCAAGTAGATCTCGATCATAATTTGATCGAACTGATCTTTAACTAATCACATAAAGCTTGTCTATCTGATTAAATGGAAAATTTGATTTCTAAAGGAACTCAAATTCCTCCTTCAAAATTTCTTTATAAAATAATTTACTATCTATAGGAAAATCATGTATAATAAAATAACAGTTGTATGAATAATACCTGGAGTTCCATTGCCAGATGCCATCTTATCCTGGACAGTCATGTTGTAGACCATTGCTGTTGATTTTGTTGGCTTATTTGACAAAGTCGGTCTTGTGATTGCTAAAGTCCCGCTGCCAGTGCCAGTATTCACACTTCCTGCCTCCATCCCCCTCTTCGGACAATCCTTCACTTTGTGCTCAGTCGATCTACATAGAAAACATCAACTGTTTATCCTAGGATTGGGGCAGTTGGGAGAGATATGACCCTCCTGCCCGCACTTATAACATACAAATTTTCCCTTCAAACATTCCCCAGAGTGGTTCTTTCCACAAGTCTTACACGGCACCACCTGCTTCTTAACACCTTCTTGTTTCACCTGGATATTCCCAAAGTAGTTCCCCTTCCTCTTGATACTACCACCCCTACTTCTACTATTAATTTCCATCTTCCCACCTCCTTCGACCTTACCTTTGTTCTTCATCTCTTTTTTGTAGAGGCTCATGGTCTCACTCCCCTCCTTAGCAATAATAGCTTTCGCCATAAGTTCTGCAAATGTAGGAATATGCAACACCGTCACCTTGTTATAGAGCCAGGGTTTTAATCACAGCTCAAACCTTCTCGCTTTTCTAGCCTCCGTATCAATTTGATGCGGGGAAAACCTAGACAACTCATTAAACCTAGCGGCGTATTCTGACACCGTCATATTTTCCTGCTTCAATTATAGAAATTTTACCTCCATCCTAGCCTGCATACTAGATGAAAAATAATTTTCGAAAAACAAAGTTTTGAACCTATCCCAATTAACTACACTTGCTCCTGCCCTCGCCTGATTTGCTTCCCACCAAAAATTTGCATCACCCTTCATCATGTAGGTGGAAAAAGCGGTCTTTTGCCCCTCAGCTACCCTAGCTATTACAAATGCCTTTTCAATCTCTTTAACCCAAGTTTGGGCTTCAACATGGTCAGTTGTACCTTTAAATTCTGGCAGTCCTACAGCCTTGAAATCTTTAAAGTTCGCCAAGCGATTGTCGGGCGGGTTCCCTGCGGCTGGTATTCCCTGTTGCATAGCCCGAGCTATCATATTCGTGAAGTTATTCATCGGGTCTGCTTGTTGTTCTCTCAACGTTGTTGACAAATTCTTCTGCCCTTTGATTGCGAGTTCGACGTCTTGGCGGCATGATCTGATTAAATAAAATCATAAATTTAACTTACATTCTAAACCTTATTACATAAGATGAGTATGTTTAACTTGTTTCATTACTCAAACTTAGATTCATATTCATTTAATGAATACTAACATAGCATAGCACATAATGCTTTAAACATCAGCTATCCCTTTGTGACCAAAAAAGTCAGGATTTACAGTCTTGAATAATACAAAAGTTGGGAAAATTACATTACACAGACATAATTATCATATTTATTACATTAAACACACCTACAAAACAGAACCTATACTACCTATTTGCTACGCCTTTTTCCTTGGACAACGTTTCGCCTGATGACCTTCTATCCCACAGATAAAACATGCTCCTGGTTTATAGTCGGGACAATACAGAGTGGTATGTCCCTCATAACCGCAAAGATAACATATTCTTTTCTCTTTCTTCTTATCAAATTTTCCTAAGTCATGGTCTTCTATCTTTCTTTTCCCCTTCTTGCTCGGAGCTGCACACGATGTGTTGTTTATGGCTCCTATCTGATCAATTTGGATTTTAAGCTTATCTTGTTCTTCCATTGTTTCTAGTAAGACTTTTCGCAACTGACTATTTAATAGATTTTCTATTTCCCACAACTTTTCTAGAGAAGAAACCTTGTTCCTCAGATCCTGCACCTCCATTGATGCTTGATCATCTTTAACTTTAGTGTATGAATCACTATCTGTCAGCTCCACCATCTCCGGATCTGGTACTACGTTTTCTATAATAACCACCTCGTGTGAGTTGTTTCATCGTGAGCCTCTATTTCAGCTATTGGCTTCGATATTAGCTCGGGTGTATGGATTTGATCCTTCTTCATGCTATATGCATATAACAAGCCCTTTCTACTAGACATCTACACACATAAATTATCCTGATTAACATATAGTATATACACACAACAATTAAGAGTTTTATATAAGTTATCTTTTATTTTATTTGACGATGAATTTATTCAATTCATCTCTTTTTAAACTCTATATGAGTTATTTATATTTTCAACGTTTCCCTATGTTCTAAGGTTATAGCCTAAGGTCTATCCCACCTAAGGTTTTTAACCCTAAGCACGGTTACCAACCTGTAAAGCTCCCAAATTCGGGTACTTGAAACCTGAACTCGGTGCTTCACGATACCATTTCTATGAGCGGACTAATACTAATAATAATAACAATAATATAAAGATCAACTTAATTTACATATCATCAGAGTCTAATCCCCAGGTACGAGACCTTTAAACATTCGTTAGATATCATGATAGATAATATATATCATACTTGTCTTAATAAAGTTAACTATTAGATAAAATAGCATTGCATTCATTCAGCAACCTTTCCCTTTCCCTTGTTCATAGCAGAGCCTTCTGGTTGTTCACACTTAGCTGGAAACATTTAAATTAAGCAAGGATGAGCATATGAGTGCCCAACAAGTAATAGCAATTATATATATAAGCTGAAAGAATTTAAATGTTTTCTTTATACTACCATTGTACAACAAATCGACAGTTATGAAGTAATCTGAACCGATAATAATAACATAACAACTCTCTTTCAATCTAGAATCTGAGATGATTGAATAAAGGTTATAATGACAACCTAGTTTTGATGAATGTTTAGAAGATGTAAACTCCTAGTGAGTAGTTATGATGAAATGTGATAATAGATGAGAAATCCTCAAAAGAGGAAATTGTAAAGGTTAAGTTATAAACCTAGTTTTGATCAAGAGAATAAGCTGAGATTAGTATGCTTTAATTTCGGGGATGAAATTCTTAGAAGAAGGAGTGAATGTGACAACCCGAGAATTTGGATAATTATTAAAATCCTAAAATGATGGAATAAAGGTTAAAGAATAAAACCTAGACGAGAATTTGAGGATTTATTTAAAATTTTCAAGTAAAACCTATATGGTTTGCTATTCGAATGAGAAAAGAGAAAATATGGGTTATAAAATTCCTAAACCCTAGAAATGAATCAATATGTACTTGAAGGAATATCAAGAATAAGGTATTACGATGCTTGTAAATTCGATGTGAACATAATAGTCTAAGAAATGTTATATAAGTACACATGGAAATTTTATTAAGGAAATAAGATTTCACATGAAGAGATGCTATGAGGTTACACGAAGATGAGTATGTGTATAGAAATATATATACTTAGTAAGGTGCTATAAATATTTTAGCAAGAGAAATAATGAATTAAGTTAATGATATAAGGATCAAGATAAAACTATGTTAGTAATTAACATAGCTTTAATGTGGGCCATGATTGGCAAATAAGAAGATAAATAAGTTTAAAGTTATTAGCTAATATGATTAACAATAAAAATGGAGTAATTTAAAACTCAAATTTTGAGTTAGAGATATAATTTTGAAGCACGGACTGCTCGGTTGCGTCCGGAACGTCAAGTTAGTCAGAAAGGACAATTAACACAAAATGTGTAAAGGTTGACTTTTGGTCAAAGTAAACAGTTGACTTTTTATGGAGAAAAGTCAAAATTAGTGTGAGAAGTGAAATATGTTATGATTATGTGAATTATGTATATGATTTAATAAATATACATTATATAATATGAATACATTTATTTTGTATATAAAAGTGAATTAAGAATTAAGTTATGTAACCTAATATATATATATATATATATATATATATATATATATATATATATATATATATATATATATATATATATATATATTAGGTGTGGTAATTAAATAACCTAAGATGTTATAATATGAGAGAATATTAGTATATAAATATATATACTAACATTAAGAGATTTATTTTATATATCTCAAAATAATTAATTTTATAACCAAGTCTAATTGAGTTATAAAATTAAAATGGCATAAGGAATTTATTCTCTAGTGTGAGAACTAAAAACCCTAATTAAATGATTAGGATAAAATAGAATTAAAAGTATTGGACTATAATAATGTCATAGCCCAATAAATTATTTACAGTTCAAGAGATTTAGATTTAATGGGCTAAGGAGGTAATATTATTTAAACAAGCCCAATTAATTAATTAAGTACGGGACTTGTAGATAAAGTGACTAAGGGTGATTAAATTATTAATCTATCCCAATATATTATGTGTGGGATAAGTATTATATTGGTCCAATCTAATTTGTAGAGGAAGCCCAATTTTATTTGGAACAATTACATTTTATAGTACATTCTAAAAAATAATTACAACAAAAGTGCATTCATAAATTATTTACACAACTAATGCTTTTAAAATTTTATTTTCATTATTAGTACATATTTATGTTTCCGTTAATTTTGTGATGTGATGATGACAAGGCAAATCAGTTTTTTTTTTAAAAATAATCTGTTCACGCTTTTTTTCGTTTTTTATGGAATCGTGTTTCAATTTAAATTTGGTCTTTATACTTTTGCCGTTTCTTTTTTTTAGAAACCCTCATTCTTTATACTTTTGCCATCTCTTTTCTCTGAGAAACCCTTATTCTTCGTTTTGGGAACTGTCTAAGCAACCCTATTTTCTTCTATGAGTTGAGTCGATTGTTCTTTCTGGTTGATATTTGTCGTTGGCGTTTACTTTTTTTTTTCGTCGTTTTCGTATTCGGCATCTGTTCGTGATTGTTCGTAAGGTGTTAGGTTTGTTCTCATTTATCGGTACTAAAATTTTTGATTTCTTCTTGTTTTGTTCGTGATGGTGTCTACGAGGAAGAGTATTGAGGGAATGGGGGATAAGAATAGTGATAGGAAGAGGAAACGAGTTACAGATGATTATTATGTGAAGGATTTGAAGAAATATGTAAAGGCGAAGGATAGTATGTTAAAGTCTTCAAAACAGGGGAAGAACTTAATGGTGAAATCAGATGTTCAAGATAAGAAATTGGGGAGACATATGGATAAGAAGGCTAAAGGAATGGTATATATCGATTCTGATTTTGAAGGTTCTCTAAAAAAATTGAGAAAGAAGTTGAAGTTGTGGCTCATAACCAGAAAATAGTTCCCCGGCAAAAAAATCCGAAGGTTTTTTTTTTTTTTTTTTTTTTTTTAAGAATATAGACTTTTTAGTTGTGTTTTGGTTACTTGTGTTTTGGTTTTTGTGTATGTTAATTTGGTGTATGGTGTTGTTTAATTTTGTTTATTAGTAGTGTCGTTAATGTACAAGTTGTTGATAAAATTATTGTTTTAATTCCGATTGGAGTTTTAGTTACTAGTTTATTCTGTTTTGGTTACTAGTATATTCTTAATGTCATTATACAGGTTGATTTTTTTGCATTGGTAACTTTCTGATTGAGTTTTGGTTACCAACATGTTTATGTTTGGAAACTGACTCAATATATAGTTGTTAAAATGTATTTTATTACATTAGAGTTGGAGTATGTTCCCCTTCAAAAATATTTGAAGGTTTCTTATTTTTAATTTTTTTGAAATATGAAATTTTTAGTTGTTATTGGTTACTTATTTTTGTTTTTGTTTATGGTGATGTTTTGGTTTATGGTGATGTTTATTTTGTTTTCTGAGTAGAGTCATTACTGTTCAAATTGTAGTTGTAAAATGACTGTTTTCATTTCGATTGAAGTGTCAGATACTAGTATATAACAGTTTATTCAATATGTTACATTTTTGTCAGTATAGAGGTTGATTATGTTGTGTTGGTAACTTACTGAGTGAGTTTTGGCTACTTAGTTTGTTATTTTTGGAAACTGATGATTATATAGTTACTAAAAAGTATTTTATTACACTAGAGTTGGTGAATGATGAATGTTTATATTGTATGTGGTAAAAATTTTATGTTGATTCCGAGTTGATGTATTGTTAGTATTATTAGTTTGAGTTTTGGTTACTTGTTAGATATTAGTTTCGTATATAACGATAGTATGTTTGGATAATGTTGATTTAATAGTACTGATTTTAAAGTTTTATTGATGTTCTATTTTGATTTGGTTTATGTGTTTGTAATGTAATTTATTGTATTTTCAAATTTGGGACTTATTCTATGAAGAGCACCATCGAAACTTTACAGCAAAAATCTTTTATTGGTGTGATCTTGAAGTGCCAACTGTTATTAAGAATAAATTGTCTAAAGTACAGTTGAATAAGTTTAAGTTGTCTTGTTTTGGTAAATTTTTAGATTGTGGGCAACCACTGATGTTTTCCCAGGTAATCCACCATGCTTTGGTTAGGGAAATATATCAAAGGGATAATGGGGAGATGTGGTTTCTATTTGGTGAGAGAAGGGTAAGATTTGGAATGCCAGAATTTTGTTTAATTTTCGGTTTGAATTGGCAAGGAGATGAAGACATTGATGATTTTAAGGGGATTGAAAATATGTTGGTGGAGAAATTTTTTGGTAATGAGGTCGTAACCCGTTCTAGTATCGGGGAGGGTATATAGGAGTGATGTATTTGATGATGATGATGAGGCAGTTAGGATGTCCATCATTTTTTGGTATTTAATTTCATATTAGCTACTGTTTCTGACAATTATATTGATGAAGCTTTGTTTAACTTTTTGTCTTGTGGGGATATTGAAAGTTATCCGTAGGGAAAAATTGCTTTTGAACAGACAAAGAATTCACTATCCCTTGCTGTTAAAGGACATGTAAAGAAGGATAAGCATGGTGGGGTGATATACAATTTTTACAGGGAAAGTTATTGTAAATATTATAAGCTCAGTGGATTACCTTATGTGTTTCAAGTTTTTTTGTTTGAAACAATTCCTACACTGAAAGTTAGGGGCTTTTGTATTGATGACCAAGTTTCAGAATTCAGAATATTTAAATGGAGAGAGTTAGGAAAGGCTCCTAAGAATGAGAAGTTGAATGATTTGGTTTTTGGATCTGGTTAGGTATGTTGGTTACTATTTATATTATGTTTGGTTACCTTTACATATGTTATTGGTTACTGCATTAAACAACTGATTTTTTTTATGTTTAATGTCTTGGTTATGTTTTATGTTCAATGTTTTCTGACATTATGTTTTTGTTGATTGTAATATGTTTCAGTTGCTTATTCAAAATATCATTCCTACCGAGGATGAGAAGGTTAGGTTGGATTTAAGTGGATTTCATTTTTTCAGTGGAAGTGATAACAGTCCTAAAATTGCTGATTTTAAAGTTGAAACATCCAGGAAGAATAAAGACATCAGGTATTCTGTTTCCGATGTTAAAAAAATTATTGATGCACGGGTGAAGCCATTGGAAGGGAAGGTGATGGAGGTGAAGAAAGAAATTGAAAATCTGGGTGTTGAATTGAAAGATCAATTGCAACTGTTTCATGTTAAGATTTGTAGGGACATAAAGAAGTTGTTGAGAAAGCAGTTATATGGACAGTCTAGTTCTTTCAAACGGGGAAATGAAAATGATGATGATGATGATGAGTATGTTGAGTTGGATGAGAATGTCGATGATAACAATGTTAACGTTGTAGTTGATGATGTTATGAATGTTGTGGATGATGTTCTAGTTGAAGGTACCGGTAATGCAAAATAGTTTCATGAAAGTGTTGATGCCGATGTTGGTGGGGTTGGTGGGATTCAGGTTGAAGAAGACGATACAAAGGTTTACATATATGTAGTATTTTCATTTGTGTTTCATGTTTTTTAAGTCTATGCTTATTTTTATTTTTATTTTTTTACAGATTGATAACAAGATTGGCAATTCAATTTCTTATGGGAAAGAGATTGTTGTTTTTACCCCTAAAGGTGTTCAAATTGATGCGGAGAATGAAAAGGTTAGGCATTTTTTTGTTTATTTTATGTTATTTTTTATGTGTTATATTGATCAATTAGATGTGCTTTCTGCTGTACAGACTGAAAAGAACACTGAGATGCCAAGTTTTAATATTCTAAGTCAGTCTAGTGGAAAAGAAATTATTGTTTTTACCCCCATTGAGGTTAGTTTTTTTTTTAGAATTAGTTACCTGTATATTCTATGTTAGTTACCTTGTCATAGTGTTTATGTTACTATTAATGTGTTTGGATTTTTAACTAGTTATTGTACTTGTTTCTTGTGTCATTGATTGAAAATCATTAAAGGGGAGTAAAATTGAAGAATCAAACAGGTCGATACTTGATGAGATTGTATTAACGACACAGGATTTACTCTATTGTGTTGAAGTTGAGAAATCTGCACCTAAACCATTTGGTAGGCCTGTTCGTAAGTCGGCAAAAAGTGCTATTTTGAAGAGTCCTTATACGTCGAAGTTCGGTTCAGCTGATTCATCCTCTTCTGTTGTTGATGAAAGACCATTACGCAAAGGAATGTCTGCATTTCCAAATGTCTGTATGGGTATGCCTTCAAAATTTGAAGATGTCATGTTTGATCAGTGGTTTAAAATTGGATTAAATAACAGAAAAAGGTATTTTTGTTGGAGTTTAAGATTTTTATAGTTTGTTTTTTGCTAGTAAATAAAATCAGTTTTTTTGTCTTATCAATATGTTATTCTTTTGAAGGATTGAAAAATTTGCGGGAAACCATGACAAAATCGAGCCTGCTTTGAGATTTGGGTTTGTGCCAATATCGTCAAAAATGTGGTTTTACAAGTTGAAGACCCCGGGTCAGTGGCTTGATGATGATGTGAGTTTTTCTGTTCTTTGAAATTATGTTTGTTAGATTTGGTTACCTTATTTTATTACTCTGGTTACCAACTGTGTATGATCTGGATACTTTTATTTAAAGTAATATTTTTCTTCTTTTATTTGTTTAACTCTGATTTTATTTTTGGTTCAGCATAACAACATCTATTTTTATTACCTTCGTAAGTTGGCTAGGCACTCAAATAATATTCAAATAAGGGTAACTACAACAGATTGTTGGTTCCATGTGAAGTTGACAACTTTATTTAGGGAATATAGTCAGAAGAATTCTGATAAGAATGTTTTATTGGGAAATGGTGATGTTGCAGAGTATATTCATGGTTTTTTATGGATGTAAACACACCGTGGGTTGATGTTGACTATGTCATGTTTACCGTTCACATGGCAAGTCTTGGTCATTGGTTTTTGCTGGTATTTGATGTGTTTCGTAGAGTTTTAGTAGTTTACAATTCTCTACAACAGAACAGGAATATCATGCGAACAAATATTATGGATGTGTGTGAGCCATATATTTTCATTCTACCTATAATATTGTTTATGTGCGGTTTTTGAAAGAATAGGACTGATATTGATTTGAATAGTGAACCATATCGCAACAAAGAAGAACATGACCTAATTGAACTTGAATTTGCTGAGGGTTTACCCGAACAAGTTGACAGGTACGTTTATATATTTTTTATATTGTTTTTAATATTCCATATATTATGATGTTTGTTTTGATTTGTTTTATATCTTTTTTTTTCTAGTGATTGTGGGATGTTTACTATTTCTTTTGCGGAACATTTTCTTCACCAAATAATTTCTGAAATCCCAATTCCATTTCCAATCATTCAATACCACAAGAAACTATGCGTAAACTTTTCATTCATGCGAGGAACAAGCAAGTAGGCGGATATGATTCTGATTCAAAAAACCCCGGCAGATTCGTCAGTGAAGACTAGTTTGGTTATGCACATTTATTGTTTTTGGAACTTTGATACCAATTGTTATGGTTATTGACTGTGAATTATTTTATAAAATATTTTGATGACTGAATGGTGTATTAATTTTTTCTAGTAGATGTATGATATATTTTTGTTGGTTATCATTATTTTTTTTGCCTACTATTTTTATATTTACAATTTATATTGTAAATATATTTTTTATGGAACAATTGGTTGCCAAATTTGCATTTAAAGGTAATTAGTTTAGTTGTTGTTGGTAACCAAAGAGCCATAATAGTAAATAATGAAAATGTTTATAATTTCTATCATGCATTTGTTTTTTATTGTTCAGTTGTTTTCAAAACAGCCATACAGAAGTGATAATAATCCGTATTTATGGGTTAACAAATATAGTACCTTTATATGCAAATTTGGCAACCAAATGCACTTGATTTTTAAATTACTATAAATGTTCATATTTTATTTTTCATGGTTCAGTTGGTTCCCAAACAGATATATAATGGTTATAATCATTAGTATTTGTGGGTTACCAAATAGTTATAGTAATTTTAAAATAAATTAAACAATTCTCGATTCTATGTGTTTTTGAAGGTTCAGAGTGTGTCAATGCATTCAAAGGAATGTACACATTTTAAGTTAAATTTAGGTAACCAAACATTTATATTAATGTTACCAAACTATTTTATGATCAAATCATAAATAATGATGTTATGAAGGTGAAATACTAAATAATGAGCACTAAACCAAGGTAACCAAGACTTTATATGATTGTTGCCAAAATGTTATATTAATGACTCCAAAAGATGTATGTGTTACAAATAATGTATCAGAACTGAAGTTAATATTTCTATATAAATGGTAACCAACTCAACATCATACAGTAACCAAAATATAAGTTATAAGTATCACTGCTTTTGCTACAAACTGTTTTCATTCTGTTTATAAATAAATCACAAATGGAGATGTAGTGAATGTAAAATGTTAAATGATATGTTTTTAAATGGTTCAGTAGGTAGTCAAAACTTCATTTATAGGTAACCATTTTAGGTTAAGTTAGTAACCATATATTCATAAGTAAAAAAAACCAAATTAGTTAACGAATCATGACATGTATTTTATGTATACTGTTATTTGAAGATATAATTAATTGTTGTAAAAAGGAAATTAATGAAAATAATCATATTTCAATATTGTGCAAGATAAATTTTATTTTATTTCATCAATAAAATGATTACAATATGTATGGCTATTTAGCAATCTCAGTAAACATCAAAGAGTCTGTTAAAGTTTTTTTTTGATGTTATATTATATTATAACTTTTTTGGTTTCAAAATTGGTGGATTTCTGCATGTTTTCTTGTTGTGTCCCTTTTCTTGGCATCGGCTGCATTTATTCTGCGATGTATTTTCAGATACATGCTTGTACCTACCTACCTTTGGCCTTCAGTTGGTCTCCTTGTATTTGGTGGTTTGACACATATGTTTTTAATCTCGTCTGGAACATCCCAATTCTCTTTGTCATCTAACGACATGATGGAATTTGAATATGTGTCTACCAAAGTTGTTTTTGAATAGTATTTTGAGCAAAAATCATAACAACTTTAATTTCTTATGCTAATAACAGCATCAGCGTGTGAGCAAGGAATCTCATGATATTGAAATTTTTGGCATGTGCATGTCTTTTGTTTCCATGTTCACGATAAATTGTTTGGTGACATCGTAAATAGTGAAAATCACTAGGTTGGATGTCTCAACCTACAACACAATTTAATGGTGTAGTTAGTATTTATAATAATTTTTTTAATGTAATTTGGAATAATGAAAGTCATATGTACTGTTGGTAACTTTTACAGTTTACACTGGTAACAAAAAATGCATAATGTGGTTTCTTATAAAAGCAAAATACAAATATTTCTAGGTATGCAGTTAAAAAGTTAAAAAATATGTATGATTGACCTTAAGTTTCTTTGACTCAATGATATTAGATTGCAATCTTCTCTCAGTTGTTGTGGAAAGGGTTGTGAAAGTTGCTATTGCTGATTGTTTGTTTTGGAAATACCACCTTTGAACCATACAACGTAGGCATTCAATCATCGACACAACTGGAAGATCTCTGATTCCCTTGATTGCATTGTTAATAGATTTTTGTTAATAGATTTAGCGGTGTTTGAAGTCATTATTGAGTATCTGCTTATAGTTCCATGTTGTCTTGTGCATTTTTCTAGCTTAACTTCTTGCTCCAAATATGTCCTTATTAGAGCATCAATTGCATCAAGTTCAGCCATGTGTATGTTGAATTCTTCAATAGTGTAAGCCCTACAAGCAGAGTTGTATGCTTTTTTGACTTCTTCTCCTTTCTTTTTGAATCTGTTTTTAATATTTTTCAAAATATGGTATGTGCATGAACCGTACATGACATCAGGGAACACGCAGTTAAGGCCCTTGATAATTGCTTCATGTCTATCTGAAACAATGCATTGTCCTTATCTAACACCACAAGCTTTTCTCAAATTGATGAAAAACCATCTCCAGGATAATTCATTTTCACTATCCACGACTGCAAAAGCAATGGGTATAATGTTCATGTTTTGTATCTTGTGTGCTAGCTATGAGCAGTGTAACCCCGTATGTTGATTGTATGAATGTGCCATCAATTACAATGATTGGGAAACAATGATGCCATGCTTCAATGGAAGCTCCTATTGCAAAGAAGAGATATTTGAAGCTCCGATTTTTTTCCAAATCCAAAGATGTGATGGATCCTGAAATAATTATTCAGTAAGGTTAATGTAAATATTTGTAATAAATATTGTCCAAATTTGCAATTTAATGTTTTCCATATTGTTCAGATGGTGTCTAAAATGCTATTTAATAGTTACATTTCAAGTAGATATAGGTCTGCTGAAAAAAAAATTATTATTTATATTTCATTAGTTCAGTTAGTAGCCAAACATGTATTTGTAGGTAACCAAAGTATTTAATTTGAGTAACCAAAATATTTGAAAACTTAAATAAACACTTCCAAATTGTTACCTGGATTTGTTATTTGCAACATGTGCAACCATGAAGGGATCAGGGTGAAGTCATGTGGATTTCCTCTAACTTTTTCCATTGCTTTTTTCCTTTGATCTCCATGCTTTTTGGTAGGAGATTGAAACACTATAATCTGTCATCATGTCTTCAACAATGTCGGTTGCTGTGTAAATTTTCTTGAAGTTCGTTAATCTATGCATTATGCATTCACTAACCATCTGACTATTTGCTTGTCTGTGATCTCCAAGTAGTATGTCAGACGAACAAGTGTGTAAATCATCAAATTCTCTTACCTTGAACATAGTTGTTTTCCGAAACTTTGATGCTCTTAATTTCCATTTGCAATTTTCATTGTCTATGCATACGAGAACAAAGTCTCTACCACTACTTCTTTCAACCTTGTGCTGTCTGTTTTGCCTTATGGAATGTAGCCTTATTGCTTTTGTAAGAATTTTCTTATCTTTGTTAGTTTGATGTCTTTTGACTTCAAACTTAGTCGGATCTGAAATGACCTCATCACATTGTTCTCCAGTGTTTGCTATGTCATGTCTTCTGTCTTGTTCTTTATCAATAGCTTCGATGGCTAACAGCTCAACATATTATGATCCAATTTGTTCTTCGTGTGTTGCCAACGATACAAGTTCAGAATTCCATTGTGTCAATCTCACTGGCGTTTCACTTTCCATTTAATTTTCTTCCTCATTTATCACGTTGCGTGTGCTTGTAGTTCCTCCAATGTTGTATTCAGAATCTATAATTAGTGGAAACTTGCAATGTTCATCTGATTTCCTACTGACTTCCGTATAGAATCTTAAGGTTGCTTCATTTGTCACCTTGATTGGAGGAATGTTGCTTTTAATCTGAAATTTGATAGACAATTCCGTTGTGTTGCAGTCTAGACTTAATGTTGTGCATATCAAGCTGTGCATTTCTTTGAAGGAACAATTTGAATGGACTAGTATGCCGGTAACTTCGAAACTTTGATATTGGCTACTGTCAGACCACGTACTGTTGAAGTATATTATAATTGGAATCATATCCATTGTTCGAAAGCTGAAATAGAAACATTCACACAATAATGTAATTAGTGGCCAAATCAAATTTACACAATACTCAAAATTCATATATTTAGCAACCATAAATAGTCAGAACAGTGTTTGCATTTTCAAATTAAAGAATGCACAAATAAATGAAGGTAACCAAACTATTCTATTCATGCTGCCAAATTATGAATTTGCAACAAATACTATTTGGTTATTAAAATAATTAATATTCTTTAATTGGTGACCAAAGAAATATTATATAGTGGCCAAAATGTTTGAAACTAGTATCCATGTTTATGTAATATGTTGTTTTTATCCAATTTATAAACAAATCACTTATTATGTTGTCATGAAGTTGGAGTACTAAATAATTAAATGTTAAATCAAGGTAACCAAACATTTATATTAATGTTACCAAACTATTTTATGATCAAATCATAAATAATGATGTTATGAAGGTGAAATACTAAATAATGAGCATTAAACCAAGGTAACAAAGACTTTATATGATTGTTGTCAAACTGTTATATTAATGATTCCAAAAGATGAATGCGTTACAAATAATGTATCGGAACTGAATTTAATATTTCTATATAAATGGTAACCAAC
Organism: Panax japonicus; assembly: GCA_020205505.1. Taxonomy (NCBI): domain Eukaryota; kingdom Viridiplantae; phylum Streptophyta; class Magnoliopsida; order Apiales; family Araliaceae; genus Panax; species Panax japonicus. The sequence continues at coordinate 82,438 of JAINUV010001175.1, forward strand.
TCAACATCATACAACAACCAAAACATAAGTTATTAGTATCACTGCTTTTGTTACAAAATGTTTTCATACCGTTTATAAACAAATCACAAACAACCATAAATAGTCAGAACATTGTTTGCATTTTCAAATTAAAGAACGCACAAATAAATGAAGGTAACCAAACTATTCTATGCATGCCGCCAAAATATGAATGTGCAACAAATACTCTTTGGTTATGAAAATAATTAATATTCTTTAATTGGTGACCAAAGCAACATTATACAGTGGCCAAAATGCTTGAAACTAGTATCCATGTTTATGTAATATGCTGTTTTTATCCAATTTATAAACAAATCACTTATATGTTGTCGTGAAGTTGGAATACTAAATAATTAAAGTTAAATCAAAGTAATCAAACATTTATATTAATGTTACCAAACTATTTTATGATCAAATCATAAAGAATGATGTTATGAAGGTGAAATACTAAATAATGAGCACTAAACCAAGGTAACCAATTCTTTATATGATTGTTGCCAAACTGTTATATTAATGATTCCAAAAGAATTATGTGTTACAAATAATGTATCAGAACTGAAGTTGATATTTCTATATAAATGGTAACCAACTCAACATCATACAGTTACCAAATTATAAGTTATTAGTATCAATGCTTTTGCTACAAACTGTTTTCATTCCGTTTATAAAAAAATCACAAATGGAGATGTAGTAAATGTAAAATGTTAAATAATGAACACCTAAATCAAGGTAACCAAACCTTTTTATTAATGTACCCAAACTTTAAATTTGTAAAAAATACGTAACAAATCTCACAATCTTAGGTGGATACAAAGTTAAAGTAATAGAATTCATTATACAAATTAATTGATTCGTACCTTTGTAGTCATTCTCCAGTTCCAGTATGCAGTTCCAGAATCAATTTTTTGCTACTATTTCAGAATTCTTTTATTCGGTTTGTGAAGGTCGGTTTTTGGATGCTCTGTTTTTGCACACACACTAATTGCTTCCTACCTTTGTGGTCAATATCCAGATCAAATTTGAAGTTTCTGGACCAATTTTTTGCTATTTTTCAGAATCCTTTGTTCGATTTGTGCATGTGGATTTTCGGCTGCTCTATTTTGGCTTCTTCGTGCTTTCGTATTTGGCTTCTCTTGTATTAACGCTTACGTTTCTTCTCAATTGCTCCTTTGTTACAGATTTTACTGAACTATGGAATTTTCTATCTGTTCTTCTATGGATTCTTCATATTTTGGTCTCGATTTTTAAAAGTTTGGGAAGGTTGGTAACTACTGTACAAAGTGGAGTAGTTTTCTCCATGAATTAAGGGTTTGTATTTCAGTTGGATTCGGTAGTATGACATGTATTGCACTACTACTGATATTATTATACATTATTGCACTATTATTATAATTATTTGAATGATGCACTATTCTTGTAATTATTTTTTATTTGTTGTATACTAATGTAAAGGACCCATTTTATTTTATTTAGTAAGCAAAATAATAAAAATTGGCAAGTCCAATGGAATTAATTAAAAACCCAAAAGAGTTAAGAGAGTGGCCCATTTTTTTTTAAAAACCCAAATGAATGAAGACATATTGGGTATTAGATAAAGAAATTAAAATAAAATGTGTGGAATGTGAAGAGGCCACATGTGCCGAATGGAAGAAGGAAAAAGAGAGGGGTTGGCTAATTAAGATAAGAAGAGAAAGAAGAAAGAGAAAAGGAAGAGAAGAAAGAGAAAGAAAAAGAGAGGATCGAGAAAAGAAAAGAAGAAACTGTGAGGGAGAGAGAGAGAAAGAGATCGGCAACCTTGAAGGGGAAAAGAGGGAGAGATCTCCATGGATGGAAGAAGAAGAAAGGTATAAATCCTAAGCTTTATTTCCTTTATTTTTTTTATTTGATGAAAAGAGGGTTTTTGATTTGGATGTATAAAACCCTATAATTTATGTGTTTTTCTTGGATTCAAGTATGGATCTACCCATAATGGGTGTTGATTTGGTTTGAATCAAAAAGAAAAGAATAAATAAATTTTCCAGTTTAGAAATCCAAAATTTCTATTTACTTTGAAAATCCACCGTTTTAAATCTATAACTCCTTTTTACGATCCGTCAAAGAGGGGTACTAGATATATGTGTTTACTAGTTAATCCAAGCGGTAGAACTCAAAAATATTGAGTTTTCATGGAGTAGTGGCTGTGGAAGCCAAAATAGTCCTGAATTTTGGAAAGAAAATTGGACTGTTTTGGACCAGTCAGCAACGGGGGCATTTTCGTCCACTTTTTTTACTTTTAAAATTTTGGAAATATTTTGAGTTGTAATATCAGAAGATTTGCAGGTTGTGTAAAAATTTGAGAATTTTTGGCCATAGGGTTTCAGAGTTATGGATTTTACGGTGAAGGGCTATTTTTATGAAGCCACCCGAATAACTCTCTGTGTATAAGTCCAAAAATTATAAAATATTTACTGGAAGTACATGTGTATATTAGAAACATACTGCAAAAATTTCAGAATTGTTGGAGTTAATCTCGATTTATGAAAAAAATCAGAGAATATTTGGTTATTATGGACTATTTAAATATAGTAAATGGATTTTAAAAATTCCGGGAAAAATATATGTTCAATATGGAACTATATTATGTCAAATCCCAGAAAAGAAATATTTTTGAAACTGATTTGGTATTTTTCATCTAAATGATGATAAATGGGTAAATGGATTTAATTAAATATATGAATCAAAAAATATGAAAAATACGATTTATGACTTGAGACCCTTGAGCATGGCTTATACATGTTTTTGTTGAAGTTTTGGGTCAGGTGTGAAGTGTTGTGATGTTTATGACATTTTAGAATGCTTAAACAAGTTAGTTAATAAAAGGAAAACAATTAAAAATAATTGTTTATTAATGTGATTAATGACTTAAATTATTTTTATATGACTAATAATATTGGATTAAAATATTATTTGTAGTATTTGACTGTACTATTATTAAAAGGTTGATAATCTTAGCATAAAATATTATTACATAAATAATAATATTCGACGGGAGATTAAAATAAGTAATTTATGTTATTTTTTTAATATAATTGTTGAATTCGGTATTCAATGAACTATATTATGCTTGTAATAGACTAAAATGAGAATTCAGGGTGCTGAATTGGATTTTGGATTGCTGAATGGTTTCAGTCTGCTGAAATATTTTATGATCTGTCGAAATAGTAATTTCAGGATGCTGAAATGTAATTCTATTTACTGAAAGGTTATCTAGCTTACTAAGATAACATATAAAGGGAAAACGTATACGTATAAGTGATGAAAAAATTATCAAAGTATAACGATAATACTCAGACTAAGGTGTAATGTCTACTACTTAACTTTGTGAGTGAAGGTTAGACAAGTTAATATAAGATGATGAGATTATAAGTAGGTAAATGAATATGGTGTTAAGAGTATATAATATTTGATGATATAATTAAGTGTAAGATAGTATTATGGAATAAGGTATGTTATGCTAATTGAAAGATCAATCTTATACCTGATAGGTCTTTTCAATAAAGAGAATAAATTAAATTGCGTAGCGGTAATCGACTATGCAGGCAAGTTTCCTTAACTCAAACTTGGGTTATATTTCAAAGCATGTTAGTGAATGATTATTGATGATTATTCACGTCTAAGTTGATTATTGATTCGCACTTAGTGCATGTTGTATATGTTTGTCATGTATGAAAGGCTGATCACCTTCATTATCATAAGGTTCAAATAAATTGTTTATGGTCATTGTTGACTTCAAACATTATTGGTTCAGTCATTCAATTATTGACATCTTGATTCATGTTCTTTCACAATTATTAAATTGTTAAAAACTTGAAAGCTTATTATTCTTTCAATCATGATATATCTTTATTGAATTTAAACTTGATGGGCAAAGTAGTTGCTCACCCTTGCTATATCATGATAATAAATTTCAGATAAAGGCGAAGGCTTGAAGAATGACAAAGACAAAAGAAAAATACAGTAATAGATTGTTATAAGGGTAACTATTTAGTTATCTTATTGTAAACCTTTGTAATTTTGAAGATATGTATTTAGTTAAGGTTTATAAACCTGGGAAAATGTTATAGAATTATGTAAAATAAATAATATATGTTTATTTGTTCCGCATTAGATGATAGAATATGTATGATGATGAAGTATCGTAACGTACCAAGTCTGAGGTTCTTGGGACCCGGATTTGGGGACGTCACAGGAAGCCCTGCCCAATTTGCTCTGCAATTACCCCATGTAGTGTACTTTCCCCTTTTAAACAGCTGTGAGCTCATATATAGCCCTTTTGTACCTACAAAAGTCAGTGTTTACCCACTCTAAAGATATAGAAGTCTTCTTTGGCAGTCAGCTGTAAGCCTTCTCACATACTTTAGAGTCCTTCTTTTCATCTCTGCACACACCTTTCTACACGTTGAGAGTAGTGTTGCTTGCTTTTGCCCGGACTTCGGTCCATGGTTTCATTTCAGTCTGTATATATATATATATATATATATATATATATATATATATATATATATATATATATATATATATATATATATATAAATACAGACTGAAATACAGCTGTGTGTCGGACTCTGTTCGATGAGCCTGAATTTTTCATCCGGTGCGTTTACTCTGCTTTTGTATATATATATATAAATATATAAGAACTGTTGTCGAACTCTGTTCGATGAGCCTGAATTTTACATCCAGTGCGTTTATTGCTTATATATATATATATATATATATATATATATATATATATATATATATATATATATATATATATATATATATATATATATATATATTTCGTCCCACCTGGAGTTTTCTTCGTGGTGGTTGATCACTTTTACAGCTTTATTTACGTTTCGTCCTGCCTGGAGTTTCTTTCGTGGTAGTTGATCGGTTTTACAGTTTTATTTACATTTTGTCCCGCCTGGAGTTTCCTTCATGGCGGTTGACCGTATTTACAGATTTATTTACGTTTCGTCCCGCCTGGAGTTTCCTCTGTGGCGGTTGATAGCTTTTACAGCTTTATTTATATTTCTGATCCCCCATGGAGGTGCTTTGTGGTTGGTGATCATGTCTGTATATATATATTTACAGCTTTTATATATATACCTACTTACTGCTTTCATATAAATTGTAGTATTCTGTGCGCCTAGGAATCATGTGATCACAGATTCAGCCTATTAGATCTAGATTCGGTTCCCGTGATGGACATTTTCAGCTGTAAACAGCTTGTAAATTATTCCGCGGTGTCTGAACTTCCTCAGATGGTTTTCATACCCATGAGGAAGTCAGCATTATTTTGTACATTATTTTCATACGGATGCCTTGCATTCGTAAAATAAAATCAATCAAGTCGAGCACTTAAAAAAATGGGAGTGTAAAAGGTCTCAATTACTATTGAGCATCAGGGTTTGAAAAACCTTTTTTTATAAAACATCATTGCTATATCTTGTTAAAAACTAAATTTTTACATAAATTCAAACCCTGTGTATATAGGTTCGAACGAGGCCTCGCACTACTTCTAAATAACAGCACATTAACCCACACACACACATTCAGATAATAGTTTCTTGAAAAGAGGCGGTCACCGTGGTAACACGGTTGTCGGGGGGGGGTGCCTAACACCTTCCCCCCGCATAACCAAGTTCCCGGACCCTAATGAATCTCGGTTTCACCGACCCGTATAGCAGTGTCACATCACTAGGTCAATGTGCAAACCTTTTCTCGATTGTGTTGGTACAACCATTTAAAAAACCAACTGGCGACTCTTAACAGTCCATCATCGACAATACATGTCGGACCTTTTTCACTTGTTTTTTCAAACAAATCTCACCTAAAATGAGAACACCAAACAACAAGTAACGGAAAGGGACATCAAAAAATCCCGACGTCGACAGGTGGCGACTCTGCTGGGGACTCCAGTAAGAGGACTTAAGCCGCTATTTCAATCTTTTCAAAATTGTTATCTGCTTGTGTGTGGATGTTGCATTTAAATTTGATGAATGTGTACGAATGCATTTCCTTATTGCACTTAGTGCTTCGCACTATAACTGCTTGTGATATTAGTGCTTCACACCATATCTGCTTGAGATATTAGTGCTTCGCACATGTCATCATTTTCATACGGTGAGACGCGATGTATGTGAATGTATGTTTTGTGGTCCCTCCACCAAGAGGCTATCCCGTAGGTGTTTGATTACTGGACTCGTGAGAAGACTAATTCTCTGAGGCTCGGGAAAGGTACCACCCAAATTCGCTACAATTAAAAGACCGGATTAACTTCCCGTCAAGTAGATTGCGATGATTTGGGAACCTTCATGCCAAAAAACCGCGAGAGTAACCTAAGATAGGTCAGCCTCTGATAAACCCATAACGGAGGATAGTCTCTTCATGCTCTCATTTCAAATTACTTTTAAACACAATTACTTGTAATTACATTCCATATCTATCTCCATGTAATGAGAAATATGAAGAAATGTGTACACATACATATTAACATGCTACAAACAGAAGACATCCATTTTTGCAGGATAAAATTCCTAAAATAGACACATCACATAACATGTTATTATACACATTCCCTAAAGACTAAACTATGCAAGTCTTTCGCAGGGAATGAATCGGACCTACTACCCGTTCAAAGTCCAAAAAGGCTACAGGCCTACAGTCAATCATGTCGTCATCCGACCAGACTGAACTTAATCCAGTTTCTCGTAAAGAATTCGACGGATTAAGTAAACAAATTATAGATTTGGCTGTTCTACTCAAAGAATTACACCAGTCTAATCAGGGTCTAAAAATACCCGTACATGCTGAATCCTCCACACAAGGAGGAATCCCGGTCATTACCATACCTGAACTACAGTTGGAGACGACCAACAAAACTCACGATGCTGCCCATCCCATTTGAGATCCAGACACTGGTGACATCAAAAAGAAATTCCTCCAAATGGAAGAGACCCTTCGTGTTATCAAAGGAATTGGAACACACGGGAGTGTTTCATATGCTGATTTGTGTATTTTTCCTGGTGTTCATTATCCAGAAAAATTTAAAAATCTTGACTTTGAAAAATATGACGGGTTAAGAGATCCTTACACACATTTAAAGGTGTTTATTGGAGAACTTGGATCTTATGCAGAGGACAAAAAGCTTAAATATAATTGTTCCAGAAAAGTCTAACTGGAGAAGCCCGGTCGTGGTACACAAGATTAGACAATTCAAAGATCTATAGCTGGGAAAAGCTAGCACATGCCTTCCTCACTCAATACAGTTTTCAAACTCAGATGGCTCCTGATCGGTATCAAATTACCAAGATCAAGAACAGTCTAATGAGTCTTTTAGAGAGTATGCCCAGAGGTGGAGATGCCTGGCTGCCCAAGTTAGTCCTGCCATGACAGAGTCAGAAATGGTCATAACTTTCATAGACATACAAGAGGCTCCCTTCTATGAGAGAGTTTTAGCCGGCATCGGCAAACCATTTTCTGAAATGGTCAAACATGGGGAGATGGCTGAGATGGGATTGAAGTCAGGAAAGATTCAAGACCTAGCTGTAATGTAATAACCCGAGATTTTTCTATATAAAATAAATAAGAAATTTTGCGTATAAATTTGTTTTTTTTATTTAATGACGAGACTAAGTGTCAAGTAAAGTGAACGATAAATGCGAATATATTTATTACTTGAAAAATTAGAAATAATTTTGTAATTATTAATTTCCACAAATTATATGGTAATAAATTTCTGTAAGTCGAAATGTTTTATTAATTATTTTCCATGAAAACATGATTGGAAATAATTTATGAAGTGATAATTAGATTTATATAATAAATATTTTATTATATGAATTGTTCGGAATAGTTAAGTTAATTATTTTAACTTGATTATTGATGTTGTGTACGAAGAATAAGTCAGATATGAGATCCAAACCCTGGATTGGGATTGTGATCAAGAGATGAGAATAATAATATTATATTATTTATATAATGATTTTACAGTACCATAATTATGTACTGTGTATGAGCGGACAGATAATATTGAGCAATGATGGTCAATTAGGTCATAACATATTACCGTGCTGTGAAACCCTAATTATTAAGCTCAGTTATGAGATATGAGTGAGTAGTGACTGTGTATATGAAGTTACTGTGTATAAGAATATCGGTAATTAGAAGAAACCCTAATTACTGTTGAACGTCACTAATTAGGACAAACCTTAATTATTATAACCTTAACCGGTTGAAGTTAGAAACCATAACGACTATGTTAGTAACATACACAGATAATTAAAGAACCCTAATGGTCAATTAGAAACCCTAATTAATGACGTTAAGAAACCCTAATTATAGAACCCTAATTTTATTTACCGGGTTTAATTTCGATGTTATTGTATAAGTGTTTTAATTTACCAAAGGATAGAAGTTAATTGGTAAATTGTAAGAATTAAATCTAGTGATTAAATATTACATTTAATTGCCTTGTATAAGATTGCCCTTGAAATTATATGTGAAATGACCAAAATACCCTTTTTGGCAAAAAAGGTATAAGAACACTAAACCTAGAAATCCTTTGATTCGATGTTATTTGATGCAATTGATTGTTTAAAGTTGTGTAATAGGATTTTAATTGATGATATGGGTTGATAAATCAAAGACCCATAACATCAAAGTACACGAATTTGAAGATTTAAGAAATTTGGAAAATTTCATTTATGTGATTTTTTGTCAAATGTCAGAGCTTATAGATCTTTGATCGATCATGATTTTTGTTATTTTTAAGTTGTTATGTGTATCTTGTTATATGGTCTTTAATCTGCAAAAAGAATCAAGTCCATATCATGTATAGATTAGAAGTTATAGATGGTCAAACATGGTTGACCGATCACGATAAACTATTTTTGGGCAGTCTGTAATGGGGGCATTCTCGTCCAGTTTTTGTGCTTTAAAAGGTCTGGGCTTTTGATATGTTGTAGTGCACTGAGTTAGGAAGCCATAGGCTTTGGAATGACCTCATTCCGACCTCAGATGAGGGAATTACGGTGATTGGAAGGAAATGTGTCAAATTTCTCAAAATTGAAAGTCAGCAGCGGGTTGTGCTATTCGGGACACTGTTTCGATCAGTTAATATTTCCAAAACCTTCTGGACTTTTGGTATGTTATAGTAAACTGAATTACCTTTCCATAGACTCTGGAACAGACTAATTCTGACTTCGGAGCAAAGAGTTATGACCATTCAAAGTAGTCACGTCAAAACTGTCTAACCAACTCGGGGCAGTCACCTTGAACGAAATTTTCGGAATTCTGTGTTTTGAATTTGGAAATGGTCAAAGAATAAAAGTTGTAGCCCCAGAAGTTAGCTTCGCGTGGGCTCAAGAATCGCTCAAAAATGTTTTGAAACGAAAAAGTTATGATTTTTTTAGCGAGAGAAGGTAAAGCTGAAACGAAATTAAAAACTGTTATGAACGTCCACTTTTGACGCACTGTTTGGGCTACCTAATGAACCCGAATTGGGTAATTCATATTTTTTAATAATAGTCTTACATACCATGTATAACATATCCAAAAATTAGATTAATCAGAGTCATGAGCAATGCGTTAGAAAATCGCAAAGTGAGCTATTGAAAAATTAGTATAAACCAAGTCCCACATCGACTAAATTGAGAACTTCACCATTTTCTAAACCTATAAATAGAAGGGCTTGGCCTTTGTTTCATTCACCAATAATAAGACCTCCAATTTTTTAGAAAGGCTTTGTTGTGAGAGGACTTTTTATAAAGATCTCCTTAGTTAAATTTTGGCGTGGAAGTGCGTATTCAGTTTGTGGAATTCGTATTTCCGGGTATGTTTCTTATTTAATTTTTGTAATGTATTTAATTGTTAGTTAAAGTTTAAATTTTTGAAGTTTAGTTAGTTTGTTAATAAACTAGTTAGTTTACTATGTTTATTTTGGCTTGGAATTGATTATGTAAATGAGTTATTTGTGATGATTTTTAATATTTTGTGATGAATTTCATTAATTAATTATTATTAATGATATTAAAGTTATTTAATGATTATATTAAATAATTTAGTTTAAAAATGATTTTAATATTATAAAAATCATTTTAAATGTAAATGAGGAATTTAAAAATATTTTAAGTTATAAAATATAACTTTTAATATTTAAATGATAATTTCATTAATAATTAAATATTAATGATATTAAGATAATGTTAATGATATAATTATTATTAAATAAATAGTTTAAAAATGGTTTTATTTATTTAAAAATCATTTAAAGAATTAAGGATTTAAAAATATTTTAAGTTATAATTAATGACTTTTAATATTTGGATAAATAGTACATTAATATTTAAATATTAATGGTAATTATTTAAATATGAGTTTTATTGTTTTAAAAATTATTTAAGGGTAATATAAATGTTTTAAAAATAGTTTGAGTTATTATAAATAACTTTTATATTTTGGCAATGGTTTCATTAATAGTTTATTATTAATTAAACTATTAATGATAATGGAATTGTTTAATGTTTAAATCATTTAATTATGATTCCGATATTTGAAAGTTATAGCCGGCCAAACTAGCTGACTTGAGAACCGATTATGAAGTTCTGAATTTGAAGAAGAACACCTATAGTAACAGTTATATCACTATAGGCCCTTTAGTGACAGATTTGAATTATTTAAAATTTTTCAATTTCTGGAAATTTCGAAAATGAATAAAAATAAGATGTCTGATATTTACAGATGTTGAGGTATAGAATAAGAGTCTTAGACTCAGTATTTACCCAATAAAGCTGTCGGTACGCCGACAAATGTCAGACCTTATAAAAGAAAGAAAAGGCTACTGTAAGAGCATGGATGAGATATTTAAAAAATGTATAAAAATATTTCAAGTATAGAATAGGAACTAAAAGTATGATCGCTGTGATTATGTGATTAGACTATATGCTGACTGTAATAGACAGTACTATGTGTTAAGATATATTGTTCTAATCGAACGAATGATCTGATTATTGATAGGTTGTGATAAAGAGATAAAACCTAAGTTGAGATTTGTAATCAGCGAATCAGGCAAGTATCCTACCTTTGCATTTCCTTTATGCAATGGACATGAATAAGAATGTTTCAGAATTATTCTATTCCTGTACAGATTATGTACGCTTTGATTATCAACATGTTAATTCAGATATATATATATTCTGTTCATTGATTTCTAAATGGTTATACAAGTGTCCCCACTTGGATAATCATGGCATTTATTCACATGTTGATACACCTTTGTTAATTACCCGTATATACATATATGTTGAACTACATATTATTGTTGAGCAAGATTAAAAACCTTCGGGTTTGGAACCAGACATGTATGAACATTTCTATATGGGAAATTTTTGCGCCCAAGGCGGATAGAGTGAGCGAAGAATTTCGTTCAAGTTATGTAGTATTGATTAATAAAAGGTACAACGAGGCTGATCACCCTCCGTGCCCGTTGGTTATGACGGTTTGAGGATGGATTTCTGCTAAATTTTTTCGAAAATGAAAAAGAATGTTCATAGTATGTTTCTTAAACCCTATTCAAGGGTAGAGCCAGAGCCAAATTTAAAGAATTTGAAAGAGAGTTGTTATGTGAATTTTTTATCAGTACAGATTACTTCACATTTTTCAATTCGTTGTAGAAGTGTTATGTAAAAAGAATACTTATATTCTTTCAGCTTATATATATAATTGATATTACTTGCTGGACACTCAAATGCTCATCCTTGCTTAAATTAAATGTTTTCAGTTATGTATGAGCAACCTGAAGGCTCAGGCACGAACAAGGAGAAAGGAAAACTGTTCGAATAAGTTATAATATGAGTTAATGGTTATAGTCAGTGTTGGTATCTATTCAGGTATCGTATGGAATGTATTTGAAGGTCTCGTACCTGGGGAGTAAACTTTGATGTATGTAAATTAAGTTTGAATGTAATATTATTATTGCATTATTCAGCTTATTGAAATGGTATCGTGAAGCACCAAGTTCGGGATTCAAGTACCTGGATTTGGGGTCGTTACAAGTTGGTATCAAAGCTGTTGGTTATGAAGCTTAGGTAGGAATACCTGAGACTAATAACCCCTATGATTGGGATAAGTACTAACTTATATAGAGTTAGTTGGTCGATAAGATTCAAAGATGAATCTCGGCGAGTGTAAAGACACAGAGTTCCCTAACTCTGATAATAAAGTTAAACAGTAGTGGGGAATAGATTGAGTCTAAAATACTGAAAGTGCAGTTATGAGAGATCGTAAAATAAAACGATCAAGATATAGAAGTAAATCGTAATATATACGATGAGATCATTCCGTGATCTGATAAGCCTATGACAGCCGGAAAGAATCAATCTGTTGATTGGAAAGTTTACAGCAAGATTGCTGTGTATGAATTGTACTATAAATTGATACAGATCCAGAAGAGAATTATAAATATGAATTAAATTCGTATGGAGAAGGGGTTAGTGTTAGGTGGGGATTCAATTGAGGACTCATGTTGGCAGCTGAGTTGTATGATTCTTCGTATGTGAGCTGAATTATACTTGGTGTAAAAACCACTTAGTTTTTGGCACTGATAATCATTGAAATGTTTATGTCGCGCTATTTGTTATATGCACATTAAGAGGATGACTCAATTCTCAGGTGTATAACAGGTAGATAGGTCATAGATAGAGAATATAAGATTAAGTACGAGTTCTTAAAACTCATACTTATGAGACATTCTTGACTCATAATTATATGAAATGTTTATGAACCCCTCAGCGAATGGACGCCAAAGGTCTGACTAGGATAAGTTTTTAAACTCATATGATTGTGGCAACTTATGAACTCATAAGTGTGGTTTGACGAACTGGGTATAGTTATGTGTGAATGAAGAATTCAGGATTATAGGAATAGATAGACTGTTAAGCAGATGATTATTAGTAAAGGTGTTAGGTTTTCCTAAATTCCTAGCTATGCCAAACTTTAAATTTTTGACATCAAGCTAAATACGCACTATGTGCTTTTGAAAACAAAAATGTAGACTCGTAATCATTTTTGAAATGGTTTAAAGTACGGTCTATGCTACTTATTTCGGCTAGAAGCAAATGATTTTAAATATCAAAAGTTATTTTTATTTATCACCTATGTACCATGTAACCTGGTACAGAGATGATAAAAAAATGATGGAGTCATCAATGCAGTATTACTTAGTGGGATGTGATCTCAGGATCGTCAGCCCACTACGGTATGATGTAGTGTGATAAAATCACCAAATGACGGAATCCTCAACGGACTGTAAATACAGTACGACATCATGACGTCATTCTCAAAAAAAAATATTTTCAAAATTTTAATTTGCCAACGGGGTTTGGCTATACTTAAATAATTCTATTGAATTGAATTATTGATATGAGTCTATGCTATTTGAATCAGCTAGACTAATGTTTATGAAAACTCTAAGTGTTCATTGAAAGAAATTTCCTGAACCAAATTGTTTGGTGCGGAATCCTATGATAAGACTGAGGTGAACAATGTTGTTTGGATAAATGATCCAATCTAATAGCGTAAATATTCGCTAAGTATGATTAATACGTTATGCATGACGTATGGGTACAATAGGCTAATCACCTAAAGTACTATTAATGGTAGTTTACCTTCTTTGTGATTGTAAACATACCAGGTAATGTTTTGTTTTGCGGTATGAATACCGTTAAAACTATGTGTTCATGGTCTATATGACCCCTCAGCACAATTTGAAAACTTTTACTCTTGTGAGAGGTGTATTGGGTAGAATGTGATGATGGATATGAAATAGTGTAAACTCGTTACGTACGAGTAGAATCTGAGATGATTAAATAAAGGTTATTATGACAACCTAGTTTTTTGTGAATGTTTAGAATATGTAAACTCCTAGTGAGTAGTTATTGTAAGATGTGAAGATAGAAAAGTTGTTGTGTCATTTGTTAATGGAAACAATGGAAGAGCGGGATAAGCTCAAAATCCAAATTGACCAGATGGAGCCTCGAGCAACACATCGTGTGCAGCTTCGAGAGGTAAAAAAAAGAAAAAGATAGAAGATCCTGACTTAGGAAAACCTGATAAGAAGAAAAGGAAGAAGATATGTTATAATTGCGGCCGTGAAGGACATACCTCTCCTCGTTGCCCCGACTATAAGAAAGGTAGATGTTTTAATTGCGGGATGGAAGGACATCGAGCGAATGAATGTCCGAGAAAAAGGCTTGGTAAATAAGTAGTATGGGTTATGTTATGTAATATGTGTGATAAGTAATGAACTATTTTCAACTTTTAGGTTGGTCAAGATTTTAAATCCTGACTTTCGTAGTCACAAAGGGATAGCTGTTGATTAAAGCAGGATGTGCTATGTAAATATTTGATAAATGAATATGAATCTAAGTTTGAGAAATGAAACGAGTTTAATACATTAATCTTATGCAATAAGGTTTAAAATGTAAGGGTATAATTTATGGTTTTATTTAACCAGATAATGCCGCTAAGACGTCAAACTCGAAACCAAAGGATAGAAGAATCTACTAATGCTGGGGAACGATTGCCTGAACTGATGCAAAACTTTGCAAACATGGTAGCTCAGGCTATGCAGCAGGGAACACTAGTTGCGGGAAACCAGCCAGACAATCGCTTGACAAAATTCAAAGACTTCAAAGCCGTATGACCACCAGAATTCAGAGGATCAGCTGACCCTATAGAAGCCCAGACTTGGGTGAACGAGATAGAGAAAGCGTTCGTAATCGCTAGAGTAGATGAGGGGCAAAAGACCGCTTTTGCCACTTATATGATGAAAGGGGAAGCTAACTTTTGGTGGGAGGCAAATAAAACTCGGGCAGGAGAAGAAGAAATTACTTGGGATAGGTTTAAGGATTTATTTTTTGAAAACTATCTCTCTGTTAGTATGCAGTCTAGAATGGAGGTGAAATTCCTGGAGTTAAAGCAGGATAACATGACTGTTGTGGAGTATGCCGTAAAATTTAATGAGTTGGCTAGGTTTGCTCCACATCAAGTGGATACAGAGGCTAGGAAGGCAAGGAGATTTGAGCTGGGCTTAAAACCCTGGCTCTACAATAAGGTGTCAGTACTGCAAATCAATACTTTTGCAGCACTCATGGAGAAGGCTATCATAGCTGAACAGGGAAGTGAGGCCATGAGCCTCTACCACAAGGAGAAGAAGAACAAAAGCAAGTCAGGAGGAGCAGTAAAGATAGAAAGTAGTAGTGGGAATAGGGTTGAGAAAAGAATGAGGAATTTTTCAGAGAACGTGCAAGTGAAGCAGGAAGGTACAAAGAAGCAGGTAGTGCAGTGCAAGAACTGCGGGAAGAATCACTCTGGCGAGTGTCTGAAGGGCAAGTTTGTATGCTACAAGTGCGGGCAAGAGGGTCATATCTCTCCTAACAGCCCCAACTCAAGGATGATCAGTGGATGCTTCATATGTGGATCGACTGAGCATAAGGTGAGGAACTATCCACAGAGGGGAATAGAGGCAGGAAACGTAACCACGGGGAGAAGCAGTGGGACGTTAGCAATTTCAGGACCAAACTCAACCAGTAACCCAACGAAAGTAACTCCGAGGGTTTACAACATGACGATCCAGGATACGGTGGCAGCTGGAAACAGAACTCCAAGTGCTATTTGAATAACTTATATATCTTATATTTCTGCTTAATCGGATAGATAAGTGTTATGAAGAATAATTAAAGATCAGTTCGATCAAGTATAATCGAGATCTACGTACAATGATTATATGCTATGTACCCTTCTGCATATGAGTTTTTAAAGCAGTGATTCCGGGGACGGAATCCTTATAAGGGAGGGTGAATGTAATAACCCGAGTTTTTCTATATAAAATAAATAAGAAATTTTGCGTATAAATTTGTTTTTTTTATTTAATGACGAGACTAAGTGTCAAGTAAAGTGAACGATAAATGCGAATATATTTATTACTTGAAAAATTAGAAATAATTTTGGAATTATTAATTTCCACAAATTATATGGTAATAAATTTCTGTAAGCCGAAATGTTTTATTAATTATTTTCCATGAAAACATGATTGGAAATAATTTATGAAGTGATAATTAGATTTATATAATAAATATTTTATTATATGAATTGTTCAGAATAGTTAAGTTAATTTTTTTAACTTGATTATTGATGTTGTGTACGAAGAATAAGTCAGATATGAGATCCAAACCCTGGATTGGGATTGTGATCAAGAGATGAGAATAATAATATTATATTATTTATATAATGATTTTACAGTACCATAATTATGTACTGTGTATGAGCGGACAGATAATATTGAGCAATGATGGTTAATTAGGTCATAGCATATTACCGTGCTGTGAAACCCTAATTATTAAGCTCAGTTATGATATATGACTGAGTAGTGACTGTGTATATGAAGTTACTGTGTATAAGAATATCGGTAATTAGAAGAAAACCTAATTACTGTTGAACGTCACTAATTAGGACAAACCTTAATTATTATAACCTTAACCGGTTGAAGTTAGAAACCATAACGACTATGTTACTAACATACACAGATAATTAAAGAACCCTAATGGTCAATTAGAAACCCTAATTGATGACGTTAAAAAACCCTAATTATAGAACCCTAATTTTAATTACCGGGTTTAATTTCGATGTTATTGTATAAGTGTTTTAATTTACCAAAAGATAGAAGTTAATTGGTAAATTGTAAGAATTAAATCTAGTGATTAAATATTATATTTAATTGCCTTGTACAAGATTGTCCTTGAAATTATATGTGAAATGACCAAAATACCCTTTTTGGCAAAAAAGGTATAAGAACACTAAACCTAGAAATCCTTTGATTCGATGTTATTTGATGCAATTGATTGTTTAAAGTTGTGTAATATGATGTTAATTGATGATATGGGTTGATAAATTAAAGACCCATAACATCAAAGTACACGAATTTGAAGATTTAAGAAATTTGGAAAATTTCATTTCTATGATTTTTCGTCAAATGTCAAAGAGCTTATAGATCTTTGATCGACCATGATTTTTGTTGTTTTTAAGTTATTATGTGTGGCTTGTTATATGGTCTTTAATCTGCTAAAAGAATCAAGTCCATATCATGTATAGATTAGAAGTTATAGATGGTCAAACATGGTTGACCGATCATGATAAACTATTTTTGGGCAGTCTATAATGGGGGCATTCTCGTCCACTTTTTGTGCTTTAAAAGGTCTGGGCTTTTGATATGTTGTAGTGTACTGAGTTAGGAAGCCATAGGCTTTGGAATGACCTCATTCCGACCTCAGATGAGGGAATTACGGTGATTGGAAGGAAATGTGTCAAATTTCTCAAAATTGAAAGTCAGCAGCGGGTTGTGCTATTCGGGACACTGTTTCGATCAGTTAATATTTCTAAAACCTTCTTGGCTTTTGGTATGTTATAGTACACTGAATTACCTTTCCATAGACTCCGGAACGGACTAATTCTGACTTCGGAGCAAAGAGTTATGACCATTCAAAGTAGTTGCGTCAAAACTGTCTAACCAACTCGGGGCAGTCACCTTGAACGAATTTTCTGGAATTCTGTGTTTTGAATTTGGAAATGGTCAAAGAATAAAAGTTGTAGCCCCAGAAGTTATCTTCGCGTGGGCTCAAGAATCTCTCAAAAATGTTTTGAAACGAAAAAGTTATGACTTTTTTAGCGAGAGAGGGTAAAGCTGAAACGAAATTGAAAACTGTTATGAACGTCCACTTTTGACGCACTGTTTGGGCTACCTAATGAACCCGAATTGGGTAATTCATATTTTTTAAAAATAGTCTTACATACCATGTATAACATATCCAAAAATCAGATTAATCAAAGTTATGAGCAATGCGTTAGAAAATCGCAAAGTGAGCTATTGAAAAATTAGTATAAACCAAGTCCCACATCGACTAAATTGAGAACTTCACCATTTCCTAAATCTATAAATAGAAGGGCTTGGCCTTTTTTTCATTCACCAACAATAAGGCCTATAATTTTTGAGAAAGGCTTTGTTGTGGGAGGACTTTTCATAAAGATCTTCTTAGTTAAATTTTGGCGTGGAAGTGCGTATTCAGTTTGTGGAATTCGTATTTCCGGGTATGTTTCTTATTTAATTTTTGTAATGTATTTAATTGTTAGTTAAAGTTTAAATTTTTGAAGTTTAGTTAGTTTGTTAATAAACTAGTTAGTTTACTATGTTTATTTTGGCTTGAAATTGATTATGTAAATGAGTTATTTTTGATGATTTTTAATATTTTGTGATGAATTTTATTAATTAATTATTATTAATGATATTAAAGTTATTTAATGATTATATTAAATAATTTAGTTTAAAAATGATTTTAATATTATAAAAATCATTTTAAATGAAAATGAGGTATTTAAAAATATTTTAAGTTATAAAATATAACTTTTAATATTTAAATGATAATTTCATTAATAATTAAATATTAATGATATTAAGATAATGTTAATGATATAATTATTATTAAATAAATAGTTTAAAAATGGTTTTATTTATTTAAAAATCATTTAAAGACTTAAGGATTTAAAAATATTTTAAGTTATAATTAATGACTTTTAATATTTGGATAAATAGTACATTAATATTTAAATATTAATGGTAATTATTTAAAAATGATTTTTATTGTTTTAAAAATCATTTAAGGGTAATATAAATATTTTAAAAATAGTTTGAGTTATTATAAATTACTTTTATATTTTGGCAATGGTTTCATTAATAGTTTAGTATTAATTAAACTATTAATGATAATGGAATTGTTTAATGTTTAAATCATTTAATTATGATTCCGATATTTGAAAGTTATAGCCTGCCAAACTAAATGACTTGAGAACCGATTATGAAGTTTTGAATTTGAAGAAGAACACCTATAGTAACAGTTATATCACTATAGGCCCTTTAGTGACAGATTTGAATTATTTTAAATTTTTCAATTTCTGGAAATTTCGAAAATGATTAAAAATAAGATGTCTGATATTTACAGATGTTGAGGTATAGAATAAGAGTCTTAGACTCAGTATTTACCCGATAAAGCTGTCGGTACGCCGACAAATGTCAGACCTTATAAAAGAAAGAAAAGGCTACTGTAAGAGCATGGATGAGATATTTGAAAAATGTATAAAAATATTTCAAGTATAGAATAGGAACTAAAAGTATGATCGCTGTGATTATGTGATTAGACTATGTGCTGACTGTAATAGACAGTATTATGTGTTAAGATATATTGTTCTAATCGAACGAATGATCTGATTATTGATAGGTTGTGATAAAGAGATAAAACCTAAGTTGAGATTTGTAATCAGCGAATCAGGCAAGTATCCTACCTTTGCATTTCCTTTATGCAATGGACATGAGTAAGAATGTTTCAGAATTATTCTATTCCTGTACAGATTATGTACGCTTTGATTATCAACATGTTAATTCAGATATATATATATTCTGTTCATTGATTTCTAAATGGTTATACAAGTGTCCCCACTTGGATAATCATGGCATTTATTCACATGTTGATACACCTTTGTCAATTACCCGTATATACATATATGTTGAACTACATATTATTGTTGAGAAATATTAAAAACCTTCGGGTTTGGAACTAGACATGTATGAACATTTCTATATGGGAAGTTTTTGCGCCCAAGGCGGATAGAGTGAGCGAAGAATTTCGTTCAAGTTGTGTAGTATTGATTAATACAAGGTACAACGGGGCTGATCACCCTCCGTGCCCATAGGTTATGACGGTTTGAGGATGGATTTCTGCTAAACGTTTTCGAAAATGAAAAAGGATGCTCATAGTATGTTTCTTAAACCCTATTCAAGGGTAGAGCCAAAGCCAAATTTAAAGAATTTGAAAGAGAGTTGTTATGTGAATTTTTTATCAGTACAGATTACTTCACAACTTTCAATTCGTTGTAGAAGTGTTATGTAAAAAGAATACTTATATTCTTTCAGCTTATATATATAATTGTTATTACTTGCTGGGAACTCAAATGATCATCCTTGCTTAAATTAAATGTTTTCAGTTATGTATAAACAACCTGAAGGCTCAGGCACGAACAAGGAGAAAGGAAAGCTGTTCGAATGAGTTATATTATGAGTTAATGGTTATAGTCAATGTTGGTATCTATTCAGGTATCGTATGGAATGTATTTGAAGGTCTCGTACCTGGGGAGTAAACTTTGATGTATGTAAATTAAGTTTGAATGTAATATTATTATTGCATTATTCAGCTTATTGAAATGGTATCGTGAAACACCAAGTTCGGGATTCAAGTACCTGGATTTGGGGTCGTCACATGCAATCAAAGCTATTGCTGATCACATCCAATCTTGAAATTACGGGAACAACCCCCCTAGGGTCCATAAAAAGAAAGAGGAAGATGTTTCCCTAATACTATAGGGACAAAAAGGCAGTCAGAACATGCCTATTCAAAGGAGAAACTACACTCCCTTTCCAGCATAGTCTACAAACCCTCCAGTACCGAAAGGTGGAGAAGTCAAACGCACTCGAGTGTTTACACCCTTAGGGGATACCCTCGAGAACATTCATAATCTTCTGACAACGCGAAAGAAAATTACGCATCTTCTTCCAGCAGCCAGCCCTAATGGATGAGGTTTCAATGCTGCTAGGAAATGTGCTTATCATGCCGGGGCACCTGGACATGATACTCAGGATTGTTAGGCCTTGAAACACAAGATCCAGGACCTGATAGACAACAGGGAGATCGTGGTCACCAAACTAGATCAGCCTCACGTATAAGACAACCCTCTTCCTCAACACAAAGAAGAAGAGGTCAACATGATTAATTGGAGCAATGGACAGAGTTCCAATTTTAGCTGTGAATCTTCCCAGACCCTCAAAGACAGCGATGACCGATGGGATTATGCCATGTTCCAATTTATAATGGAATGAAAGATGAAAACTCTCTACAAGAAAATTGAGCAATTGGCGGAACTGGTGACTTATCAGCATCAAATGACTAGTCAGTTAATCAGCCAGGAGCATGCCAGTCTCCTACCTATTGTCATGAATATTCCCTCATCACTTTCAGAAAATGAAATGCTGGAAGACAAAGTGACAAAGAGAGAAAATGCCAAAGCCCGTCGGGATTTTGCCAATAAAAGGGAGTTCACATATTTAGGCCAACCTATTGAGGAAATTCTTCATATTTTAATCAATGAAGGAAGGATCAGTTCCCTTCTACCTCTAATCAACCACCGTTCGGGATGGTACAACTCTGATGGAGTATGTCAATATCATTCCCAGTCTCGCGGTCACAGTACAGAAGAATGTTGGGCACTCCGCCACCTTATTCAAAATCTAATCGACAGTGGTGTACTGCGTCTGGCAGATAAAGACACTGTGTTACGAGCAAGTGAGGATTCAGCTCCTACTAAGTGGAAGAGTGTGGTAGCATTCATATCCACTAAAATTGACGGGGTTAGCAAATCACTCGCAATGCCAATAATGCAACTCAAGGGAATCAACAATCCCTTGAAAGTGGCCGCTCCCAAGCCAATCAACTTGTCGTGCAGAGCACAATATCCTATTGTTAGCTTGCGCATAGTTTCGTGAAATTATGGAGAAGGTGAAGAATCCACCTCACATACAACTGCTATAGTGTCGAAGGAAAATCCACTATATCTTCCCCACCGGGTGATGAAGCCCACCATCAAATTAAAGGGAAAAATACCCACGGAGAAGATTGAAAAATTCCTCCGCGCTATGGGTCATAATGAAGATACGGTGGTTTTAAGCTTGAAAATAGCTCCACAACAAATATGAACTTTGGACTTGGTCCTAACTTCCGAGAATCATCGAAAGGTCTTATTAAAGGTTTTAGAAGAAGCCTATCTCCCGACATTAGTGGATACGAAGAAGATTCAACATCTGATTGATCACATTTTCAACAACAATGTGATATCATTCACTGATGATGACATACCACCCGAAGGGACCGGTCATTGCAAGCCGTTGCACATTCCGATCTTGTCCTCCGGATATATAGTAGCTGGAGTCTTAATAGATGGAGGTTCCTCTCTGAATATCTTCCCATATGCTACCTTGGTGAAGATGAATATCAATCTCAACCGAATTCGGAGTAGCCATACTATCATCAAAGCTTTTGATGGAGCCCTGCAAAATTCGGTCGGAGTAATTGAGCTGCCAATCGAAATTGGTCCTCACACATTCTGCGTATCTTTCCATGTGCTCAAGATAGATTCGAGATACAACTTGCTCTTGGGATGACCATGGATTCATATGGCTGGGGCAGTCCCCTACACCCTTCATCAACAGTTGAAATACATTATTAACAATAGCCTGGTCACGGTCAACGCTGAACCAGAGTATCCTCAACACGGGGACATGCCGTTCATTAATGCCAATGCAGACGTTGAACCAGTAAATTTTCATGCTTTAGAAATAAGCAATACCCAATACCATGCTATTGGAGCGCCATTGCCCGAACCCAAGATTTCTGCCGAAGTAATGTCGGCTACTCAAGAAATGATGTCATTGGGTCATAAACCGGGACAAGGGTTGGGTAAAGATTTCTAGGGTATCAAATACCCAATTCGATTAACCAGGAAAACTAGAACAACTGGGCTAGGCTATTCTGCCAGTTCTAGCCACAGGAATCCTTATATGCATCAGCAGATTCCTTCAGCTGCAACCATGCGGCGTTTATCTTCGCCTTCAAGCTCTGAGTCCGCACAACCTCCCGTAAAGGTGCAAGCCAATGTAATGGCTATGTTATGTCACAAGTCGGTACCGTTGAAGGAGAAAGAAGTCTTTGTTCCAAATCCCGCAGTGGAAGAAAAAGAACGAAGAATCAAGCAAGACGTCGTACGGATGATGTCCGGTATACGTATCATCATTCATGATGAACATACCAACAGATACACCCCAGATGATGATTGCCCAGATGTAATGGCCATCATTCGGGACAAAGAGGATGATGACAATCTCTCCATAACTTCGGTCCACCCAGACTTTGCTCTTGCCAATTGGAACAACATTCCTTGCATTGGTCGTCAAGGGTAAAGCGGGCAGAAACTATTTCTGCCCTGTAGATATAATAACTGCTTACTTTTCTGTACAGTATTAGCTGTTTATTTTGCCAGTACATGCTAACACTTTGTATGATCAACACATTACATATATACTAAGTGAAAGCATATTTTGTTTCAGGACTCTGAATTTAGATGTGCATGTACTTTCTGATACGGTGCCTCTTTTACAAGGGATTGTACCATTGATGTAGAGATGAATTCAGCCTTGATAGATGTACAGGATGACATTGAGGTGCCTCCAGAAATTCAAGAATGGGTCAAAGACAAACCCAAACCCAACCTTGATCAAACCACTTCTTTCAATCTCGGAACCTTAGAAAGCCCTAAGTTCATCCAGATTGATTCAGACCTTACCCCAAACCAACGAAATGACATGGTTACACTATTAACCGAATTCCAAGATGTGTTTGCATGGTCTCATGAAGACATGGTAGGTTTATCCACTGACATTGTCCTTCATCGCCTTCCCATTAAAGAGAGATTTAAGCCAGTCAAGCATAAACTCAGGCGATTGAAACCTGAGTGGAGTTTAAAGGTGAAAGAAGAAATTATGAAACAATTTCAAGCTGGCATCATCATGGTATCTACATATCCTGAGTGGATATCCAACATCGTGCTCATACCTAAACCTGGAGGGAAGGTGCGAGTTTGCGTGGATTACCGGGACTTGAACAAAGCTTGCTAAAAAGACAGCTTTCCCGTGCCATTTATCAACATTCTTATTGACAATACTGCACAATACGATATGTACTCCTTTACTGATTGCTTCGCAGGGTACCATCAGATCA
The DNA here is from genome assembly GCA_020205505.1 of Panax japonicus. Taxonomy (NCBI): domain Eukaryota; kingdom Viridiplantae; phylum Streptophyta; class Magnoliopsida; order Apiales; family Araliaceae; genus Panax; species Panax japonicus. Next base: position 106,410 of record JAINUV010001175.1, read on the forward strand.
TGGTTGCTGAGGAAGATCGTGAGAAAACTACTTTCATCATGCCTTGGGGAAACTTTTGCTATAGACGATTGTCATTCGGCCTCATCAATGCCGGAGCCACCTATCAACGAGCTATGATGGCTCTTTTCCACGACTTAATGGACAAAGAGATTGAGATCTACATGGATGACATCATTGTCAAATCTCAGAAGGAGGATGACCATCTAGACCATCTCAAAAAACTATTCAACAAGTTGTGTAAGTACAACTTGAAGTTGAATCCAGCTAAATGCGCCTTTGGCGTTAAATCAGGCAAGTTGCTAGGATTTCTAGTCAGCCACAAAGGGATTGAGCTAGATCCTACCAAAATCCAAGCCATCGCGAAAATGCCCATTCCTCAGACAGAAAAGGAAATACGGGGATTTTTGGGAAGAATCAACTTCATTAGCAAGTTTATCTCCCAACTCACAGCAACCTGTGAGCCAATCTTCAAGCTATTAAGGAAGAACTCCTCCATGAAATGGAATGATGAGTGCCAGAATGCCTTCCTTACAATCAAGAAACAGCTAGTCAAAGCTCCCGTGTTGGTACCACCTAGGGATAATGTTCCCCTATTTATGTATTTATCCATAAGTGACAATGCCATGGGTTGCATGCTGGGATAGAAGGACGATAGAGGCCAAGAACGAGCTATCTATTACCTCAGCAAAAGGTTCAGCTGCAGTGAACACAAGTATACTCTGATCGAAAAGACCTGTTGTGTTTTAGTATGGGCTTCCATGAGGTTACAACATTACCTCCATGGTCACACAACTCATCTCATATCTCGCGTGGATCCTCTCAAATACGTGTTCAATAAACCCATGTTAAATTACCGGCTGTCCGGATGGCAGTTGATCCTACAACAATTTGACATCGTATATGTAACTCAAAAGTCCATCAAAGGTCAAGGAATCGCGGATCAACTGGCCGCCGCACCTTCAGGGGATTTCAAACCCTTGATAACATATTTCCCCGACGAAGGAGTAATGACAGTGCAACAATATCATCAGTACGATACACGCTAATCATGGAAGATGTATTTTGATGGAGCTATTAATATGGAAGGTTCTGGAGCTGGAGCAGTTCTAGTATCTGGTACGGGGGAGCAGTATCCCGTTGCCGTCAAATTATAGTTTGTCAGCACCAACAATACGGCTGAGTATGAAGGCTGTTTCATGGGGCTAAAACTTGCCTGTTCAATGGGCATCAGGCGGTTAATTGTCTTTGTTGATTCGTTGTTGGTAATCGGGCAATCCACCGGACTCTATCAAACCAAGGAACTACATTTGCTGCCTTACCATTGGCAGGTTTGGAAGATGGCTTTGGAGTTCGAAGAAATCTCCTTTCTACACATTCCTCATAATAGGAACGACTTTGCGGACGCATTAGCAACTTTGGCCTCCTTGATTTGTATATCAGACAAGGAACACTTGTCAAGCATCATAATTTCCCTGCACAAAGCCCCAGCCTATGGGAATTACGTTGGAGAAGTATCGGATGAGCTACTTCCCACCCAACATCCTTGGTATCAGCATATCAAGGAATATCTGCGAGATGGATCTACACCCGCTGAGGCGAGCCCGACTGAGAAAAGGTGGATCCATCGACTTTCTATGAAATTATACCTGAGTGGAGATGCGCTCTACAAAACAGATGTAAGACTAGGTCTCCTCAGATGTTTAGACAAAGATCAAGCCCAAAGGCTTATGGGTGAAATCCATTGCGGAGTCTGTGGCCCCCATATGAGTGGCTCCTTCCTTGTCAAAAAAGTCCTCAGGACGGGACATTATTGGCTATCTCTCAAAGCTAATTACAATGATCACGTCAGGAGATGCTATCAGTGCCAGATTCATGGGAATTCTATACACGCCCCTCCACGGGAACTCCACAATATGAGTTCACCTTGGCCCTTCTCAATGTGGGGAATGGAAGTTATCGGGCCCATCGAGCCTAAAGCCAGTAATGGTCACCAATTTATCTTCATCGTGATCGACTACTTCACCAAGTGGGTAGAAGCAGCCTCCTTCCCCATGATTACTAAAGAAGTCATCATTGCTTTCATCAGAAACAATGTCATTTTTCGATACGGACAACCAGAGGTGATTGTGTCAGACAATGCCAAGAACCTCAACAACAAAATAATGGAAGAATTATGCAGTAATTTCCACATCAAACATCTCAACTCTGTCATCTATCGCCCAAAGATGAATGGTGCGGTTGAAGCGGCTAACAAAAACATCAAGAAGATTATGCAAAAGATGTCCGCCAACCACAAAGATTGGCCTGACCTATTGCCTCTGACTCTGTTAGCTTCCAGAACCTCAATGCGTACTTCCACTGGGGCAACCCCCTACGCTTTAACCTATGGGATTGAAGCAGTACTCCCCATAGAAGTTGAAATGGAATCCCTCAGAGTGTTAATAGACGCTCAACTGGATGAAGACCAATGGGTACAAGACAGGTATCACCAATTGTCTCTAATAAACGAAAGGCGAACCGCGGCTATCTTCTATGGTAAATTATACCAGCAAAGGATCGCCAGATCCTACAACAAAAAAAGTCCAGCTATAGCAGTTTAAACAACATGTCTTGGTTTTGAAAAAGATTCTTGACAACCAAGGTCAGGCTAAAGGAAAATTCGCTCCTAACTGGGAAGGCCAGCTTATTGTCAAGGAAGTATTGACAGGTGGCGCTCTCAGATTGCAAGAAATGGACGGCGATGAATTTTCACAACTCATCAAATCAGACACCGTGAAACAATACTATGTCTGACGTTACCATCAAGCAAACATGCTGGTGTTGGACCATCAGATCACCAGTCATTCCGGTTCTTTAACCCTTTACCACCTACAACTTTCCTACACTTTGCCCCTCAGGGAAACATACTTTTCAAAGCCAGCAACCTGGTTTCCTCCTTTGCGTTCCTACAACTTAGGTCATCCCACCGTGGATTAAACCTCTTGTGCTTGCAGTTTGGCTACCCATACCTAGGATCAAACTTCTCATACCTACTGTTTATCCTCAACTTAGTATTAAACTTTCTTTTCCCCGCACTCTGACCTGCACATGGGATTACACTTTTCTTCTCGTCCTGAAGGGCGAACTACATCGACCTGATATCCTCTTCAATAGGAGTACGTAGGCAACCATTTTATATGGCCCGGTCGCAATAAAATAAAAACAACAAAAACATTTCTACCCTTAAAAAAATAAAAACAACCAAAAACATTCCTACACCATTTCTGCCATACACAACGTTGAACCTCTTACACCAGGTTCGAACTACGCAGACTTGATCTCCTCTTCAAAAGGAGTACGTAGGAAGCCATTCATGGTGCGGTCTCACCCCCTACCAAAACACAAACCATTGTCAACTGGTACTGGGATCCTCCTTCAATCCACTACATTTCATTTGGCTTCAGACCAAAGGGATGGAATTACCTGAACTCCTCCCAAATAGGAGATTCGGCGACCATCTAAGCTACGGTCATACCTTGAAGAGCAACACCAATCCATAAGAGGTGGAATTAACTAGGCTTCTCTTAAATAGAAGTACTGGCGACCATCTGTGGTGCGGTCAATCTCAGAGAGGAAAGCCACACTCCTCTCCACATTTCCATCCAGAAACCAGTCCCATGACACCAAAGATGGTAGGGATACGCATAGATCTATGATCCATTCTAAACTATCCAGAGACAACTCAATGTCCATCCACCCAGGAGGAATTCATAATACATCAAGACCACAAGCCCTGAAGTAGCAGGCAAGATATCAAGCAAATAGCGAGGCATATCTAAAAGGGAAGTGATCCAAAAATATATTTCAATGTCATATATATAATGCTTTTTAATATATATACAATGTAAACTGTACATGATAAAATGGCTATGCTAGTCTGTGTAGGTAAATACAAGCTCATCAACAAGTCAGGGTATATGCGAGCTAACTAGCCCAATACGGCATTCCTCTTAGAAGAAGGAGGCAAAGTTGTTGTCTCTTGTACGAGAATATCCACACGACCCAACAGATCTGCAGCCATCTGTATGGTGACCATATGATCATCAATATATGCACTCATCTCGGCAATCATGCCAGTGGTAAGGGATCTCACGGCAGTACTATCTATGACGGGTACATCCCGGGCAGATTTGGCACTATCCCACTCAACTATCACTGCGTCTCTGGCTGATCTAGCCTCATCCCGCTCAACAACAGCAGCATCTCTACGAGCGAATGCTTTGTCTCTCTCTAACAGAGCTGAGTCCCTCCCATCAAAGCCTGTCAACATCATAGATCGAGCCTGATCTCTCTTTAAGGTCATCAGATGAAGACTCTGGTCAAAGTACTGTGCCGAGTGTTGAATCATAATAGTACTAGTACTGGGAGAATCTGGAGGAAATGCTGGCAACCCAACAGCGGGCTCCTCCTCGATGTAGGTATCGATGTCCTCCATGGGCTCTACATCATCTGACTCGCTATCCAGTACTGTAGATACTGCTGCAGCCGATAAAATCTCTGTCTCCATCCATGCAGAATACTTTGCAGAACAACCGGGATGACTGACAGAAAAAGTAGCAATCTCACGCTGATCCTAGCAAGCGCACACACGAGATCGGTCCTCTACTGAGAGATATCGAGAAGCTGAATACGGACTTATCGCTCCCTCAAAAGGATGAAAACCCTGGAACCGGTAAAACTGTGACATCACAGCCAGTGGGTGATAAGTAGTCACGCCCCTCAAGCCAGCCAGAGGGAAGAATTCCATGCCCGGAGCGTGAGTAATGAAGCTGTATGGAGAGCAAAGCCCCGACCACAACAATATGCTAAATGGATCTCGGATATCTGCCAAAAATGCGGACCAAGACAGAGCATCTATACACTCCGACGGCTGAAAGGAGTACGACATGGCTACATCATGGGTGGACCAATATCCATGCCGTATAAGGGTACCAACTGGTCTGAAGTGTGACATAAACCACACATACAGTATGACCGAACTCCCACTGAACACTCTTGTATGATAAGTGCAACAATAGGACGTTGACTCAGGGTCTCTGCTACAATCATAGGTACAATGGTACGATCCTCTCTAAGAGCTCTCACAGCCAATCTCGTTCATATATCGTGGCATATAGACATATGACAGTACGCACATCAACAGTACATCGACCCTGGCCAAATGCCAATGGTCCTCCGGTGCGGTGAAATCCCCAGAATGTCGTGAATAGCTATCCTCCGAACCAAATCTATCATACAAAAAATGTTGGGGTATCATGAGGCTAGATGTCAGCTCGTCCTACACCACTCTGTGCCGCAATCCAGTGAGAGTCATGAACCGTCATCTCATGTCTCCCAAAGCCATATGCACGCAAGGTCTGTCTAATGGCAGCATCGTCAATCGTGTATACTCCTCCAGAGTAAGAGTCAACTCATGGGTCCCGAATCGGAAGACCTGCCTATCTGGTACCCAATGCTCTAGCATCCCGTCCATAAACCTTGCGGGAACCTAAAACATCAATAAGGTCATGGTATACTACAACAAATGATCTACGGTGACCCTGTCTGATGGTGACATACAATCATACCATGATCGCATACCTACGACACCCCTACGTGGGTCCCATCCCTCCGGCTCGGACCAGTTTGAGTTGCAAAGGAGTTCTTCCATATTGGAAAAGTCAAATCAGAATTAAAAATGCCACGCGATTTTCTCTGAACTTACCCCATGCAATATACTTTCCCCTTTTAAACACATGTGAGCTCAAATATAGCCCTTTTGTACCTACAAAAGTCAGTGTTTACCCACTCTAAAGATATAGAAGTCTTCTTTGGCAGTAAGCTGTAAGCCTTCTCACTCACTTTAGAGTCTTTCTCTTCATCTCTGCACACACCTTTCTACACGTTGAGAGTCGTGTTGCTTGTTTTTGCCCGGACTTCGGTCCGTGGTTTCATTTTAGTCTGTATATATATATATATATATATATATATATATATATATATATATATATATATATATATATATATATATATATATATATATATATATATATATATATATATATATATATATATATATATTGACTAACATTATCGAGTTATGCCTCGATTGAGCCTAGACTTTGGTCTGGAGCGTTTATTTGCTATAATATATATATATATATATATATATATATATTTCGTCCCACCTGGAGTTTACTTCGTGGTGGTTGATTGCTTATACTGCTTTATTTACGTTTCGTTCTGCCTGGAGTTTCCTTCGTGGCAGTTGATCATTTTTACAGCTTTATTTACATTTTGTCCCGCCTGGACTTTCCTTCGTGGCGGTTGACCGTATTTATAGCTTTATTTACGTTTCGTCCCGCCTGGAGTTTCCTCCGTGGCAGTTGATAGCTTTTACAGCTTTATTTACATTTCTGATCCCTCATGGAGGTGCTTTGTGGTTGGTGATTATGTCTGTATATATATATATATATATATATATATATATATATATATATATATATATATATATTTATAACTTATATATATATATACCTGATTACTGCTTTCATATAAATTGCAGTATTCTGTACGCCTAGGAATCATGTGATCACAGATTCAGCCTATTGGATCTAGATTCAGTTCCCGTGATGGACATTTTCAGCTGTAAGCAACTTATAAATTATTCGGCGGTGTCTGAACTTCCTCAGATGGTTTTCATTCCCATGAGGAAGTCGGCATTATTTTGTACATTATTTTCATACGAATGCCTCGCATTCGTAAAATAAAATCAATCGAACTGAGCACTTAATAAAATGGGAGTGTAAAAGGTCTCAATTACTATTGAGCTTCAGGGTTTGAAAAACCTTTTTTATAAAACATCATTGCTATATCTTGTAAAAAATTGAATTTTTACATAAATTCAAACCCTGTGTATATAGGTTCAAACGAGGCCTCGCACTACTTCCAAATAACAGCACATTGACCCACACACACACACACATTCAGATAATTGTTTCTTGAAAAGAGGCGGTCACCGTGGTAACATGGATGTCGAGGGGTGCCTAACACCTTCCTCCCGCATAACCAAGTCCCCAGACCCTAATGAATCTTGGTTTCACCGACCCGTATAGCAGTGTCATATCACTGGGTCAATGTGCAAACCTTTTCTTGGTTGTGTTGGTACAACAATTTAAAAAACCAACTGGCAACTCTTAACAGTCCATCATCGACATTATACATGTCGGACCTTTTTCACTTATTTTTTCAAACAAATCTCACCTAAAATGAGAACACCAAAAAACAAGTAACGAAAAGGGACATCCAAAAATCCCGTTGTCGACACAAGTGAAATGATAATCCAAAATATCGATTAAAATGAAGAACAAACGAAGAACACGCGAAGAATACGAAGAACGTTGTTGATGGACAAATTTAAAACCATCGTAGGATAATTGTTGTTGATGGAAAAGTTTAAAACCATCGTGTATAAGTTAGTTGCTTATTGCTTGGTTAGGATCAGTAGAAACGTTCATGATGAACGGATTAAAACTTAGCTATAATGAAGTTATGGCGAAAATTTCATAAAAGACAAACGAAAATTAGAAAGTTAATAAATGAACCCGAAGGTGTAGGGTTTCATAATAAAGTAAGAGAACATAGAAAATGTGAGTCATAGACTCAAGAACGAACGAGTTCTGAGTTCGGATGATCGAATTACGGACGAACAAATGAAGAGTGTTAAAAGTGTAAAGAAATGAACAAAGGGTGATGAACAAGCCAATTGAATGGAACATTAACAGATTTAGAATGAAGTTCTATTCAAGGGGTATTGAAGTTTGTAAGATAAGGAAGAGAATGGCTTTGGAATTACCTCGTTCCGAGTAATAACGAATGAGCTATGAGATCGGGAAGTGAGCGTCTCGAAATTTTATTTAACACTTAGAGAAATTTTCTAGGGTTAGGGCTTGGAGCCGCGGCGCCAGTCATGCCTTGTAGAGTGGCGCAGCAATGCCAGACCGGGGGCCGGGTACTGCAAACTCGTACCGCGGTGCAAGAGATAACGAAGGGAGTGGCACCGCAACGCCAGTGTTGGGAAAAAGCCAGAGATGAGCTTTTAACTGCTCAGCTCATGGGGGAAATGTAAGGGAAGATAAAGAATATAATATTCAACTAATGTAACACTTAATCGTGATTAAATGACATAGAATATAAATGCGGGTTACGTAACCGATATCCGGGGACCGTAGTAGCGATGAACGAACGTGATGGATTGTTATGGTTGTGATTCCTTAGAGGTTGAGTGATGAGGGTAATGAACCTGAGGTTCATGTAATGGATAATGAAAGTATTAAATAGTTTATGAATTATCAAGAAAGCCGTAACCAATGGTAATAAGATTAATGAAAGCCGAATGTGAGTCGATAAAAATGAATCCGGAGGGATGACAATTATTTTCCAGAAAGCCGTAAAGAATAAGAAATTGACTTAATCGAACATTATAATTTAATAGTTCGTAAAAGTTAAAAGAAGTTAGGTTGTGGTATAATCGTAACTTTGATAGTTGACATATGGGAGCTGGGCTAAACAATTCCTTCAGAGAGCGAAAGTATATACAAAACTGGCAACCGATCTAACTCACTGTTATGGGCAGTGTAGATGAGACAGGAACTTGTTTGTTAGTTGTTTGTGGGAAACCACTCATAGTACCATATGGACTACTAGCAGAGAAGCGATGTGTGCTGAGTCCTAGAGGAGTTATAAGAAGAAGATAAGAATATAAATCATCCAAGATGATGAACGTATGAGTAAGACATCTCCGTATGTCACAAAGCCATAAACTGGTAAAGGAAGTTAGTCGCATAAACTTATATTGCAAGAACGCGAACCCTAAGAAGTAAAGTTAAGTAAAACAAATGCGTAAGTTCAATATATGACTAATTGGTGTTTATGTTTTCTCCTTATGTGTTATAAAGGAATTGAAATAAGCAGTTCAGCGTAAGCTGTAGCTGGGCGTAAGGCAAGTTTCCTAACTTCATTCATATTACATGAATGCTAGTTCTTAAACTTCTCAGATGTTGTACTTGAGAAGTTCTGTCTATGTGCGAATATGTGATATCTGTACAATATGGTAGAACGTATGAGGCCTTGAGCAACAATTTGAACACTTCAGTGTTTCTATGATATGCATTGTTATGTGATTGAGCTGTTCAATACAAGTATGTTCAGTTTATACATGAACCATTATTGTTAAGTCTTTGCTAATGATTCTAGCCAGATAGGATGTGTATGAAAAATGTAAAAGAATGAAAGTATTTCAAAGTGAAAATGACTGATGTTTTAAGATGATAGGAATCGAGACTATTCCTATTATTCAAGCTGCTTCATAACCTTTGTTCGGTTATAGAAGTTCTAAAGAAATGTTTTAATTCTGAAGTTGTTTGTTTAACTGTTTTGACTTACTGGGCAATTGAATGCTCACACTCGATTTAAATGAAAAATAATTTTCAGCGAACAAGGTTAGCAGAACTTAAGGATCTCGTAAAGATCAAGCTGACGGTATCCAGACGAATTGTCATTTAGAATGTGAAGGACCAAGAAGATCAAGTGAAGACTTGTAATGTAGAAATAAGAAATTGAATTGTAGACTAGTTTAATGAACTGTTATGTATCCTTGGTGGCGGATAAAAGTCACTCTTGTAAGATAAAATGAATAATGTATTTATTATTAATTGTAATGAAAAAGGTTATAAGGTTTCTAGAACCTGGGATTTGAGAATGTATGTCGTTATATTTCAGTATATAATGATGTATGTTGGATGAATGATGTACTCGTGACGTACAGAATCTGGGTGTAAAGATAGACCAGATTTTGGGGCATTACAAGTTGGTATCAAAGCTGATAGGTTATAAACCTTAGGTAGGAGTACCTAAGACTATAATCGTAGAGAGAAGGATAAGAAGATCACCACGTGATCATACTGATTCGTAGTAACAGATGAGTTGTTAATCGATGAATGATTTATAGCTTATGCTATGAATGAAGGGTACTATGAAGTAGTACGGGAAGAACTTTGATTGAGTTATGAAGGATAGTATATGAATTAAAGAAAATTCGTATTAAGTCGAGAGAGATGTAGAAGTGGTAAAATTTCAATTGAGGACTCATGTGATAGCTGAGTTGTATGAACCTTTGTTATGGGCAGTGGTTTGTGCTTGGTGTAACAACTGCTTAGCTTATTACAGTGATAATCATTGGAATTGGTCGCGCTATCAAGATGTATATGGCGAGAAGGTGAATCTTTTCTCATGTATATACTTGGTAGGTAGAGAACGATAAGGTAGGTGCGAGTTCTTAAAACTCATACTTATGGTAAGTTCGTGACTCATAATAATATGTAATGTTTTCGAACGTCTCAGCGAATGGACGCATATGGTCTGTCTGGATAGTTCTTAAACTCATATTATTGTGGAAAGTTCCTGAACTCATAATGTGTTGTGACTACCCCAAAATAGGTCCATTCCATCTAAGCCATTCTGAGTCGCCAAATACATGGTACAGAAAACAACTACAACTTTATTACAACAATTGTTGTGCAAAATACAACAACACTTAAATTGTGAGTTTAAATACAAATATATACCAACTGTGACTCATGTCCCAACCGTGGACTGCACCTCTTAATGACACCTTAAATAAAGGTATAGTCGAAAACTGTTTAAGAAATTAAAATCATTGGGAAGTGCTCAAGGAAACCTTCGTACATGGGAGGTCATGCGTCTAGGTTATGATAGATATCATATGGCCACAGAATTATACTTGGTTGACCCAATAGACCCCAAAGAAAAATGAGAAGATTACTATCATATTCTTCCTAATGGTAAGTCTTCTCTTGACATATCATTATCTCCACTGTCTCTAATTGGGAATTATACTCCAAACAAACACCAAGATTATATAGGTAGTGATTGTAAATATACTCAGCAAGTGGATGAGCACATCCCTGTCTTATGATGACTCGAGGTTTTATGTCATCAGACATCTTGTATAAAAGTGATAAAACACCCTTCCAAAGTTGAATTCACCTCACCCTCAACATCTATAGACCACCGTTCTATTCCCCTGTTATTCCGCGCTTGTCCCAGCTACACTTTTATTACCTGAAAGGAATTGTGAAGCAAAAGGGTGAGCACAACTAGCTCAGTAAAGAATATCATGACTAAAGATAAATAAATTATCAATAGTCTTCAACAGTAATAAATCAGAGATTTAGAACACATGGTAGATGATAAAACTTTTCAACCATAGTTGCAGCGGAATGAGCAATCCATTAGAAGAGTCAAATAGACTATAAAGTCTATTATTTTCTCCATGTTAAAAGTCCACCAACAATGTTTTATTCCTGTAACATCAATCAACAATTCCTGTCCACAATCACATGTATAACTCATAATCGTAATTGTTGTTCTAAATTCCTTTTCTCATTCAGGACGAAGATAATTTTCATCACATGTCTTTACCTGAAACATCAAAGATCATGGTTATACCAAATCACAGTTCCTGTTCATAATCATACTAATAAATTCATCTTTGCACTACGGGCCAAAGATATTCATCAACAGTTCATCTTTGCCCTACATGCCAAAGATATTCAACAACAGGCCATCTTTGTACTACAGTCCAAAGACATTCATATCTCAAATAAATACATAATTATTTCAGAATTTATATAAACCATAATTATAACCATGTTGATCAATTCACCTTTCCACTTAAGCTAAAGATATTCAATTATAAATTTAATGATCATGATCATACCAGTCAACAATTCAACTTTTTAATACTGGCCAAAGAGAACCCTAGTCATGATCATACCAATAATCTACCCATCTTTACACTCTAGTGAAAGAGAATTTCAATATCAGGGTTATAAAAATGTTATATATGATAATAAAATCAATATAATCAATACATAGTTTTAATCTCCAGAGTAATATTCATAAATCAACTATAATTTGGTTAGAAAAAGAAACCAATTTTGTAGTGAATAGTACTTGTGAATAGTAACTCGTGAATAATAACTCATGAATAGTAACCCGTCGCGAATAGTAACTCGTGAATAGTAACTTGTGAATAATAACTCATGAATAGTAACTCATGAATAGTAACCCGTCGTGAATAGTAACTCGTGAATAGTAAATCGTGAATAGTAAATCTTGAATAGTAACTCATAAATAGTAACCCCGACATGAAAAAGTTTCAAATTTGATAAAAAGTTCCAACCAATATTTCGGCATAATGATATTGAAGAAATAATATCACTTACGAAGAAAATAACATCCCTTACAATCCCTTAAAACCCCTTACTATCCCTTACCTCAAAAGAGCAGTACTTCTGACTGGAATAACGCTGAACGAACTTGCACCGTATAGCAACACTCAAGATATCAAAATACTCACAAGAATACACTCGATAATATATAGAGAGAAATATAGAGAAAACTTCAGTTTCTGGTGTGATTTTCAATTCTAACCTAAGCACCCTATTTATAGGAAATTGCTTAGAACACCAAAGTATAAAATTTAACATAATATTAATATAATTATTATAATTTCTACGCCAACCTTCCTAAATCTGAATTTAGCAACATAACATGTTATTAATGAGGCTCACAACATATAAAAAATGTTTTTATTAAAAAAAATATTTTAAAACTTCAAAAATTATTTATTTCGGAACTTCGGAACTTCAATAATTCATAATAAATAGCCCTTTTATCAAAAAAATTCGAATCTCGCAATTTTTTATAGGAAATTCAATTCTCTACAACTTTGCAGAAGAAAGTTTTTCCAAATTCCAAACAGAAATTGACCGAAATCCACATACAGACGATTTTACAAGCTATAATCAAATTTCAGTCAAGAAATGGGGTCCACCGACACATAAAACATGTGTTAATCATTTAATGCAACAAAAATACTCTTCCTCCTCATATACTCATATATCCAACATTCATTGTAAAAATATCACCATTATTATATTAATAAAATATAATAATAAATTATTTTATCAGAAAAGATAAAATATCAATTTTTAACAATTGTCACTTTAAAAATTTTCTCCATCTATATCCACATAAAATTAATATTTTATTCATCATATAAATCAATAATTAATTATTCACAAATAATATTACAGAATCATAGTACTGGCAACCAGACCGTTCCCAGGAAAGACGGGGCTTTCCAATAAGAATTTCTCCTTACTGGCGCGTAATTAAGTGACCAAACCTCTCCTTAGACAGAACTTTCTAGACATTGCCAATAAAGTTTTCTAATAATATTATTCAGATAATATGAATTATTGCTTCGATAATGGAAGATACTGTATAGTGACAATTATTGAAATAAAATAAAATATCAACGTAGCAATTATTGAATCAATAAAATACTGAACAGTAATTACTGTAACAATTATTGAGTAGTGCCTTCTTACGTAAGAATCAATAATTCAAAAATACTGTGCAATACCGTGTGCTACTGTGCAACAACACGTATTACTTTACTTTACCCACCGGGTATTCCAACAGTGTTAACGGTAACCACTACGCCGTTATTTATAAAAACTTTAATTTGTCTTTTTCTTCATCTGACAGTTATTCTATTATGGAGCCCACAAATGACTGCGCCGTCGTACGAATATTCCCCAACAGAAAGAATATTCCACGACCAAATGAATATTCCCCGATAACAATGAATATTTTATAACCACTTGCGTATTTTTGAAAAAATTTCATATATCACCCTTAAATTTAACTTTTTATCAATTTAACCATTTACTGAATTGTAATTATAAGAAAAATTAAATACTTTTATTTCATAAAATTCGGGGTCTTACAATCTCTCCTCCTTATGAAATTTCGTCCCCGAAATTTACGTACCTGGTATTTCAAAGAGTTGAGAATACCTTGCTTTCATTTCAGATTCCATCTTCCATGTCATCATAATTTCTCCAATGCTCATCTTCTGTATTTCAGATATCATTCGAGAATACAGCTTCAAAACAAGGGTTATAATTGAAAAAATTAACATATCACATAATATCTCGATATTATGACTGACCAACAAATAAGCTTAGGTAGGACACACTAGCGAAGGATTTACTCATCTCTCCCCTCCTAGTTCTAATCTCGATCTCCGCCAGAGATCATATCCCTAAGCTCTGATACCAAATATAACGACCCCAAAATAGGTCCATTCCATCCAAGCCATTCTAAGTCGCCAAATACATGGTACATAAAACAACTATAACTTTATTACAACAATTATCGTGACAAATACAACAACACTTAAACTGTGAGTTTAAATACAAATATATACCAACTGTGACTCATGTCCCAACCGTGGACAGCACCTCATAATGACACCTTACATAAAGGTATAGTCAAAAACTATTTTAAAAATTAAAATCTTTGGGAAGTGCTCAAGGAAACCTTCGTACATTGGAGGCCATGCGTCTACATTATGATAGATATCATATGGCCACAGAATTATCCTTGGTTGACCCAATAGACCCCAAAGAAAAATGAGAAGATTACTATCATATTCTTCCCAATGGTGAGTCTTCTCTTGACATATCATTATCTCCACTGTCTCTAATTGGGAATTATACTCCAAACAAACACCAAGATTATATAGGTAGTGCTTGTAAATATACTCAGCAAGTGGATGAGCGCATCCTTGTCTTATGATGACTCAAGATTGTATGTCATTAGACATCTTGTATAATAGTGACAAAACACCCTTCCAAAGTTGAATTCACCTGACCTTCAACATCTATAGACTACCGTTCTATTCCCCTATTATTCCACGTTTGTCCCAGCTGCACTTTTATTACCTAAAAGGAATTGTGAAGCAAAAGGGTGAGCACAACTAGCTCATTAAAGAATATCAAGACTAAAGATAAATAAATTATCAATAGTCTTCAACAGTAATAAATCAGAGATTTAGAACACATGGTAGAAGATAAAACTTTTCAACCATAGTTGCAGCGGAATGAGCAATCCATTAGAAAAGTCAAATAGACTATAAAGTCTATTATCTTCTCCAGTTAAAAGTACACCAACAATGTTTTATTCCTATAACATCAATCAACAATTCCTGTCCACAATCACATCTATAACTCATAATCGTAATTGTTGTTCTAAATTCCCTTTCTCATTCAGGACGAAGATAATTTTCATCACATGTCTTTACCTGAAACATCAAAGATCATGGTTATACCAAATCACAGTTCCTGTTCATAATCATACTAATAAATTCATCTTTGCACTATGGGCCAAAGATATTCATCAATAGTTCATTTTTGCACTACAGACCAAAAGATATTCAACAACAGATCATTTTGCACTACAGGCCAAAGACATTCATATCTCAAAGAAATATATAATCATTTCAGAATTTATATAAACCATAATTATAACCATGTTGATCAATTCACCTTTCCACTTAAGCTAAAAATATTCAATTATAAATTCAATGGTCATGATCATACCAGTCAACAATCCACACTACTAGAAATTCAACATATAGTGACGAGATATAGCGACGGTCGGCACGGAACCGTCACTATAGGGTATCTATAGCGACTCTCACTTCCTGACCGTCGATATAGGACCCTGAAGGTAGTTTATTGCGAGGGTCACAAGCTGGCCGTCGGTATAGGAATTTTTCTTAAGGATTTTAATTAACGAGGGTCACATAAGAGAGGCGTAGAAAGGATCATATACGAGGGTTAAAAGGGGCATTTTATCAGTCACAGATCTCTCATATTCTTTCCCCCAAATCAACATCTTAATCATTCAATTAACATCTTAGTAACTCGATCAAGATCTTCAGCATTCTCACTCCCTCTGCATCATCTCGTGTACACCGGACTTCGTAGGACTTCGTCGAACTTCGTCTCACTCCATCTCTCTGTCCGGCTTGAAAGGATCATATTGACCGGCTGTTTGAGCAGGTATAATTTCATTCTTTAGGTTTTCAATTTTATTTACCCCTTAGTTGTTATGATTTTCACTATTTCTCTCCTCCCTCTAACAAGCCCTAAATTTTCTAATTTTGGGACACCCTTCTGTGGGGTGTTTTGTGAGCCACTGTGGTTCGGGTTCAATGTCATATTCATATGACATTGGTAGCAGCTACCAATTAAATTTGATGGGAAGTAACTGATGCTGCAAATTTTCACATAAGCAACTAGTTTGTAAAAGCAGTAGTTATATATATATATATATATATATAGGGGAAAATGACTATACACAGCCGTGCAAGTTTTGGTTTGTACACAGTCTCCAAAACGACGTCGTTTTTGAGAATTGTTTTAAAAAAAATCACGCGTTCCTCCCAAACCAAATTAGGGCTTTTGCCACTTCTTTTCCTTCTTCCTTTCACTCCACCTTCTTCTGAATTCCAATAGATCCTTTTACTTCATCATCCATGGCACAAATCTTCTGCTACGACGAGGGAGCGCTGGCCAAGTTCCAGCAGGAGAAGCCGTGGGTGAATGACACGATATCTGTTCGGTTGTTTGTTGAAGAAAATAATATTGGTTGCTAGCAGTTTTGATCTATGGCAAAAGGACGTATTTTTCTAAGCGGCCGAGGAGGTTCAAGATTCCGCTGATATGTATGTTACTTATAATTTTGTTTTCCTTGATTTCTTTTTGAATGGTTATGAGGTTATAATTAATTTAGTGCTATTTGTCTTGATTTATTTGTACCATATAAATTGTTTGCAATTTTATTCTTCTTTTGTTTCTCATTTTTTGTGGGCAAGACTCTGGCTTTTTGTCTTAATGGTTATTTGAATGTTATTGCAGTGTTGCTTTCTATGTGAATAAAGAATTAAAAATCCTGAAAATCGACTATTGAAAATACATAGATTCATAAGGATGCCATAGAATTCAAAATTTTATAGATTCATAAGGATGTCATAGAATTCAAAATTTTAGTTCTGTGATTTCATTTTTATAGATTTTTTTGAGAGATTTCTTCAATTTTGGTAATTGGATTCTTTAGCTATGTAAGTTGGGTAATTTTTTTTATATTTATTTTTTGGTATTTTACAAGTTTTAATTTAACTTTTTTCTTAATGTAATTATCAAAATGTTTTATTCTAGAATGGAGCCAACTTATAGGACTTGGGTAAGACAGAGGAGAAAAGGGCTGGCATCACAGTATTTGAACGAACTATGCAGGGAACTTCAAACTGCTTTAGGTACTTCAAAATGGCAGGTTGGTTTCTCCTTTTTTTCTACTCTTTTTTTGGTCCCTACTAAAGTTTCATAGTTCTTTCTATGCTGATAGTTCTCATTGAACTTTTGTTACCAAGTTGGACTAGTTTGAAAGAGCTGTTAGATTGAGCTACACAAATCGTGCTGATGATATTACAACAAACAGACATAGACAATTTGTTGCCGTGATAGAAAACCAAATTTCCCATGTAGAAGCTGCGTTGAGGGAATCTTTTAATGAGGAGGGAAAACAACCATAAATAGCAAATCAACATAACAAAGACAACGATAATGAGAAAGAGAATAAAGGAAAAGACAAAACCACCAAGATTGGTATGCATCTTGTTGCATATTTTTCCCAAGTTGAAATTTATTGTTTATAGTACATATTTGCTAGTCTATCTCAATTTAGGAGAACACTGTTCTTCACATTTATAGTACACAAAGAATTTGTTGGATTTTGCAACTTACTTTTGGGATTTTGTGGTGTGGTAATGTGATTGTGGACAGGTTGAAATGGAAGAATGAGGTCTTGAAGAATAAGATGACACCAGGGTCAAATGCCGAGATCAGTCCCGAAACCTTAAAGATGATTAAGAGATGTCTTCTGTATTATATTGTTGTTACTTTTATTAATGATATATATTTTTTGTTTATAGCTATAGTTATTAAATATAGTTCATTATTTTAAATTGTTTTTGGTGGTACTAGTTAGATTAATACTACCTACTAATAGGGATGGAATTTCGAAATGAATTTTCATTTTTCCAAATATTTATTTCACTTTGATTGTGGTTTTAGTTTTTGAAGGGTCATATTCTTATTATGACATCCATGAATGATGATTATGTGAGGTACAGGGGTGTAACTATTTTTTTGTTGTAATCCTTATCTATGACTTTTTGACTTTTTGTTGTTGTTTGCACATCAACTCTTAATGGTGACAATGTGGAAACTGTATTTTTTAAGCTGCTAAAGGAAATATACAATGTGCTGTCTAAGAAAGCTTTGAATTGTGATGGTGGAAAATCCAATGGTGGTGATCTTAAAGGGTCGAAGATTGAAGTAATCTCCGGGTCGGATCTTGAAGTTAGTGAAATGAAGAAATTATCTACATGCTCTTGTTGAGGAGTGTGCATCTCATTACAATTTTCAAGGTTGATTGTTGCAAGTGAAACTTTTGCATGTTAAGTTGTCATTTGAATTTGATACATTAGTAGAGGCATTACTTTGGACAGTATTATGTATGTATATTGTGTCTCGTTCCATTTGATCATTCATTTTTCAGGGAATACTGTTTAATTACGATGGGCTTATATATATATACCTCTTGCAATTTCAATCTTTACTTATTTATTTTCAATGAGAAATGACGTACATACTGTGTGGAATACAGACAGGTTGAGATAAAGCCAAAATATGTTTCAATGAGAAATGATGCACATACTATGGTTAGAAATGTTATTTTTTGGGTTTATGTAAACTTTGTTAAGAGAGAATTTAGTTCACTGAAGCTGAGAGTAGCAACCTCACCAAAATTGTCCACAACATTCAGGACCCAAACTAACGCATAACATTTTGACAACATCAACAAAATTGTCCACACCATTCAGGCCTTGGTTGTAGCCTATGAATTCATTTGTATTTATATTGACATCACCCAAAGTGGGAGTTCCAAAATAAAAATAACATTTACAAGCAACTCACAAAATGTAAAGAAAATAAATTTTCAAAAAACTACAATCCTCAAATCCAAATCCAAAAAAAAATTACAATGTAAGTCTGATCCTGACGATCACATGTTGTGCTACCAAAATTAATAACTTTAATCGCACTTGATTTGGGGATCCTCTTGCAATATAAACCATCCTTGGGGGATCTTGATGAACCCTGAAAACAAAATAATACCAAAAAACAATAAATATTTAACTTGGAAAAATACAAGTTCTTTGTATGAAGTTTAACATATATACTCTAGAACTTTAACTTTGTTAAAATTTTACCTTGTAATCCAGAACTTTAACATACTCTGGAGATACAAGAAGTATATTCTCAGGCTTTAAATCAGTGTGTATGAGGCGCAAATCATGCATGACTGCAAATGTGTAAGCAAACAATATTATTATCTAAGAAAATGGCAAACTCGTAAAATCAGTGATATAGCTACCATCCATATTTCTAGTTTCAACATGTTTCAAACCCTTAATTTGGTTTGAAACATCTCTCTTGGAGTCAACTTTTACATGAAGATCTGAATTCTGTTCCAATATACCCTATTTTCCTAAAATATTACTCTTTGTGGATGCTCCGAACTTGGCATCAAATCCATTTTCTATTTTTTGTGATATTAATTCCAGGAGTTCCAGAAAGAAACATGGCTAAGTCATTGCGTTCTCCTTCATCTAAATTCACCCATCGAAGGGGTTGTTTTCCATCCTCATTAAAAGATTCCCTCAACGCTGCTTCTACATGGAAAATTTGGTTTTCTATCGCGGCAATTGTCTATGTCTGTTTGTTGTAATATCATCAGCATAATTTCTGTAGCTCAATCTAACAATAACTTATGCTAACATTAAGGGATACATCAACTAATAGATTTTCAACAGTCAAATCAGGAAATTATGGTATGTTTACAGGAATAAAACATTTTGATAATTACATAAAGAAAAAAGTTAAATTAAAACTAGTAAAATACCAAAAAATAGATATAAAAAATTACCCAACTTACATAGCTAAAGAATCCAATTACCAAAATTGAAGAAATCTCCCAAAAAAATCTATAAAAATGAAATCACAGAACTAAAATTTTGAATTCTATGACATCCTTATGAATCTATAAAATTTTGAATTCTATGGCATCCTTATGAATTTATGTATTTTCAATAGTCGATTTTCAGGCTTTTTAATTCTTTATTCACATAGAAAAACACTACAATAACATTCAAATACCCATTAAGACAAAAAGCCAGAGTCTTGCCCACAAAAAATGAGAAACAAAAGAAGAATAAAATTGCAAACAATTTATACGGTACAAATAAATCAAGACAAATAGCACTAAATTAATTATACCCTCATAACCATTCAAAAAGAAATCAAGGAAAACAAAATTATAAGGAACATACATATCAGCGGAATCTTGAACCCCCTCGGCCGCTGAGAAAAATACGTCCTTTTGCCAAAGATCAAAACTGCTAGCAACCAATATTATTTTCTTCAACAAACAACCGAATAGATATCGTGTCATTCACCCACGGCTTCTCCTGCTGGAACTTGGCCAGCGCTCCTTCATCGTAGCTGAAGATTTGTGCCATGGATGATGAAGTAAAAGGATCTATTGGAATTCAGAAGAAGGTGGAGTGAGAGGAAGAAGGAGAAGAAGTGGCAAAAACCCTGATTTGGTTTGGGAGGAACGCGTGATTTTTTTTTATAAAGCAAGTCTCCAAAACGACGTCGTTTTGGAGACTGTGTACAAACCAAAACTTGCACGGCTGTGTATAATCATTTTCCCCATATATATATATATATATATATATATATATATATATATATATATATATATATATATATATATATATATATATATATATATATATATATATATATATATATATATATATAGTTGTCATTTTTGTGGTTAAATGACCTTTGTTGTCATCCTATAAGATTAGGTACTTTATGCTAAATTTCTAAATAAGAAATACTCTGAAGTATAAGTTTCTTTCGGGTATGCATATCAATTTGACAGAGTGATCCCATATTCTTTTTTGGTTGTGGGTTCTACTCTTGACCTTTCTGTCCTTTTAAATTCTTTTGCAAGTTAAAATAATGACATGTTGTGGAATGGATATAATATTATTGGCAAAATGATGTGTTGCAGTATGGTTTCAAAGGTCCTTGAAATATAGTTGTATCGTTCTTAGTAGTTTTATTGGTGTTCAAGCTTTGTGTTCCATTGGATAACCTTATAGCCGCAGGTACTTGGCACTGGGCAATATCATTGAATCCTCAATTACCAGCCAGACCCCTGGCTGTTCCCACCTTACAGAGAAGCTAACTGTTGCGCTAGATTTTTTATTGTTTTGTTTTATAAAGTAGTAGGCAGGCATAACAACATATTATCTGTCATTTTGGCGGTATTATCTGTTAAGGGGGCTGACTTTGTTTGTTGTAAAACTGTTATTTAATAGTAGTAGTTGAACTACCCACTTTAAACGTATGAGGAGCACTCAAATAGCTAGCATGGCCTAAAAAATTATACAAGTAACAAATCAAGAAATATCAAAGTCATCTAGTAGTTGGTAAAAAATTATACAAGTAACCAAATTTCTCGTAAGGTTTTTAAGGATTCTTGGCCCGCGGGGTGAATCGTTAAAACTAGGAAGTTCTGCTTTTATAAAGGGCTAAATTTCGATTCTATATACGATATATGAAAGTGGGTGAAAAGGGTCGAGTAACAAAATCTTGTACTTGTTTTAGTTGTATGCTTAATTGCCCTAAAAAACATTACTATTTTTACAAGCCCTAAGTTTTGAAGAGAACATGTGTCTTTGCCCGTGGTGGTACTATTTTATGGGGTCTACATAAAAGTAAATCTAACACCAAATGTTAGTTTGAAATCTATAGCTTGCTAGTGATTTAGTACTTGTTTTAGTATATTTCTCTCTATTATCTTTAATCAACATGAGTGGTGGGAAGGGGACTTGGCATAAATCTTACATACACCTTTTTTGTTTTGTTTGAGTGAAATAGGAGTTTGGTTGGCGTTCAAGGTAATTAATTATCATAATTAAATATGATAATTAATTATCATAGGTTTCTATACGCAATATCATTCAGATGGTTGTTCAATTTTATTTAGGGACATAATATTATGGATAAGACGTGGATGGAATTACCAAGATATTCTAGAGAATATCTTGCAGGCATAGAGAGATTTTTGGACTTTGGTTTCGAAAAAGTGGGCATGGTAACGGGAAGAATTCTTTGTCTATGTAAGAATTGTGTAAATGGCCAATACCAGATTCGAGCTACTATTCGTGAACATTTGATTTGTGATGGATTTATGTTTGGCTACACGAATTGGGTGCATCAAGGGGAAGATGTGATTGTCAAGAATGTGAGTAATGATGATGTTCATGACGAACCATCATAATCCGAAGATGATCATCGTATGCCTGAGATGGTAAATGATATATTTAGGGATCACGGTGTGGAATCATCAGCTGAAGCTATAAAATACCAAAAGTACATGTCAGAGGCCAATCAACCATTATATCCTGGATGTGAAATTGAGACTGTCCTTTCATTCATTGTATGGCTTTTCAATCATAAAAATGTTAGCAAATGGACTGACGTGTCCTTTGATGGTTTGCTCCGTAAGTTCAAGTCATCATTTCCATCATTTGCAAACTTGCCTGATAATTTTTATGAAATGAAGAAAATGGTTGGAAATTTAGGGTTTGGTTATGAGAAGATTGATGCATGCGAGAATGATTGTATGCTCTTTTGGAGGGAGAATTAAAAATTAGAGTCTTGTACAGTTTGTAAATCATTGAGATGGAAGCAGACTGAGATGGTCCTACCAGAGAATGCACAAATAGATACAAATGCTAAGAGGAGCAAAGTAGCTGTGAAGCAATTACGTTATTTACCGTTAATTCTGAGATTGTAGAGGCTATTTATGTCTGTAGAAACTGCAAAATACATGACGTGGCATCATGTAAAGCGGCGGAAAGATGGAGTGAATCGTCATCCAGCTGACTCTGCAGCTTGGAAGCATTTGGATACAATGTACCCTACATTCTTTCAAGAATATTGAAATGTAAGACTCGGACTTCCCACTGATGGCATGAGTCCCTTTACCCATGGGTCACCGTATAGTATATGGCCAGTGACAGTTGTTGTTTATAACTTACCACCATGGATGTGTATGAAGCAGGAGTATTTTATCATGCCATTGTTAATACCTGGTCCAAACTCTCCATGTAATGATATTGACGTGTATATGCAACCTTTAATTGATGAGTTGAAGATACTATGGAGTAATGGGGTTGAAACGTATGATGCATCTACCGGTACAAAGTTCTAAATGTGTGCTGCACTGTTATGGACAATTAGTGATTTTCCAGCTCTTGCTATGTTGTCTGGTTGGAGCACTAAAGGTAAGTTGGCATGTCCATCATGTTAAATGAACACTCGTTCTTGTAGGTTGCAAAGTAAGGAATGTTATATCGGGCATCGTTATTTTCTTGAGTCGGGTCATAGTTATAGGTTTGATACACGAAGATTTAACAGACAATGTGACCATAGTGAAGTTCCGGTGGTGCCATCAGGATTTGATATTCTCGAACAAGTTAATGACATTAATGTCACTTTTGGAAAGACACCCACTAGCACGAAGACCATTCCCCATGACTCAAAACATAATTGGAGGAAGAAGTCTATTTTCTTTGAATTGCCATATTGGCGCATACTTTTGTTGCGCCACAATCTAGATGGAATGCACATTGCCAAAAACATTTGTGATAGCCTGATTGGGACATTGTTTAGTGTGCAAGGAAAGTCAAAAGATAATTTAAAAGCATGATTGGACTTGATGAAAATGGGTATACGAAGAGAGCTCCATCCAATACTCATGCAAGCAAGCAATTCAAAGTACCTTTTGCCGGCTGCATGCTACTCAATGTCTAAGAAAGAAAGACATGATTTCTTGCAAGTGTTGAAAAAATGTTAAGGTACCTGATGGATATGCTTCAAATATTTCATGTTGCATCAATTTGAAGGGGGGCAAGATCCCAAGTCTTAAAAGTCACGATTGTCATATTTTAATGCAACAATTACTTCCAATAGCAATACGATGTACCAACTTGCCTAGACATGTCTGCTCAACAATAATTGAACTTTGTAACTACTTTAGAGAATTATGTTCCAACTATAACACATCGGATGATTATGAATGGTTGAACAAGAAAATTCCGTTAATACTTTGCAAGCTTGAGATTGTGTTTCCTCCTGCTTTCTTTGATATAATGGTACATTTGTGTGTCCACCTTGCTGAAGAGGCGGAGATAGCCAAAAATGTTAAATATCGACAAATGTGGGCTTTTGAAAGATACATGGGCAAGTTAAAGGGTATATTCGCAATAGAAGTCGTCTAGAAGGGTCAATTGTAGAAGGGTATATCGCTGAAGAATGTGTTACATTTTGCTCAAGATATTTGAGTCAACACAATGCTGCATGGAAACGAGTTGGAAGAAATGGAGATGGATACGAACAAGGTGAATCAAGTTTATCTGTATTCAGAAACATAGGTCGATTTCTTAATGTCCCAAAAGTTTGTACTCTATGTGGCGATGATGTCAAGAGTGCACACCTGTATGTGCTATTCAATTGTACAGAGGTTGAGTCATATCTAAGGTGAGTAAATAAAGAATGACATTTATTGTTCGAAATATTAATAACTTTTGTTAGCCAGCTAGCTATGACAAAAAATTTGTTTGTTTATTTGTTTGTAGTATTTGGCAAGATTCATATATGTTACGACGTGGAAAGCGTAAACAAAAATCGACGCCAAGGGAAATTGACAATGCTAAGAAAAAGGATTTTCCTAAATGGTTTAAGAATTATGTAAGTACTACATTATGTGAACATAATTTTATGGAAAATTTTGTAATGGTTATTAATAATAAATGGATGGAATTTGCTTATATTGCTACCATTTTGTAGATGGAAACTATGAAAAATGATGCTTCAAAAGAAGTTCAAGCTCTTGCATTTGGCCCAAATTTGATAGGCAAGAGAGGAGATGGTTATTTGGTAAATGGGTATCGATTCCATTCTATAAGTTGTGAGAGTAAGAGGAGAACGCAGAATAGTGGGATATATGTGGTAGCAACTACTCGTGGATATTCCTCTGCTAGAGACCGAAATCCTAAGGAAGATGTAGTTGAATACTTTGGTATTTTGGAAGATATTTTTGAATTAGATTATTATGGATCTGGAAAAGTTGTTCTATTCAAATGTAAGTGGTATGACAGTTTAGCACGTAATAGAGGGGTCAAAACTGATGACTATGGCTTCACGCTTGTAAATTATCAAAAGTTTGGTTTAACCGATGAGCCCTTTGTAATACCTTCTCAGGTTCAACAAATATTTTATGTTGGTGATCAAAGGGATAACAATTGGTTTGTGGTTATACGAACAAAGCCGAGAGATTTATGTGAAGATGCTGAAGTAGATTCTGATAGTGACGAGTTACCCAATACCAATGAAGAATTCATCACTCCAGTTGCAGAAGTTGATATTGAAAACATAAATTGGGCTAGGAATGATGTTGATGCTGAATTAGTTGAAAATGGACGAAAAAGACTTAAAAGTAAGCGAAAAACAGGATCTCAAATTGATACATCTCGTTTCAAAAGACGAATGATTGAACATATTGTTGATGAAGATGAGAATGGAGACGGAGATGGAAAAGAAGAAGAGGGTTCCAGAGATGAAGAGGAGGGTGATAGTGAGGAAAATGAAGATGAGGAAGAATGAAGAGGATAATCGTCATAATTGATAGATCTGTCTTGTTACACTTTGTCCATTTTCTCCAAAAGAGAAACTGTTACACTTTGATAGATCTGTTTCTGATATTATATCTTGGTGCTCCTTGTACTATTAGCAAATATCTAGACTATCTTATTTATTAGTATAATATCTAGACTTTCTTATGTATTAGTATAATATCTTTTGTTTCTGATATTATATCTTGGTGCTCCTTGTACTATTAGCAAATATCTAGACTATTTTATTTATTAGTATAATATCTAGACTATCTTATGTATTAGTATAATATCTTCTGTTTCTGATATTATATCTTGGTGCTCATTGTGCTATTAGCAAATATATAGACTATCTTATGTCTCATAATCTTAGCACAAGCTTTGCATGTATAGTATGTGGTTCTTATATAATTCTTGTGAGGCTTGACCTTTACAATCTTGAAGTAGAGTTGTCTTTCTGTTAGGCAAAATCACATTGAGCAATAGGAAGAGAGCTAATCTTTTCCTTGATTTGTGTTATTAAAAAAGAGATTTTACTCGAGGAAAAGATCAGCTCTCTTCCTATTAAAACTGTTCTATCAATTATGAATTGATATTCTTTACTATTCTGAATTCATATTTTTGTTTCTCAGGTTTCTTTAATGGCTTCAAATAGAACGTCTAGATCTCGTGCTAACTATTCCAATGGCCCATAAATTAATGATAATGAGATCCATGCCGATGAATCACATGCAGAGGAGGAAAGCATTCATGAGAATGCTGAAGGTACCATGCATATATCTACACTTATACTTGCATTGTCATGAAGGTAAAAAGAAAAGCTTTTCTAATGAACCTAAAGCCTACTAGAGACTGTTTTGAGAAAAATCTTAAGGTATTACACCCGTATGTTTAACTATGGAAAATATAATATATAGAAAGTACTTGCACATGAAATTCAATATTTGGTGTTGTTTTGGTATAATGGTATTAAACCATGTCTATAATACTCTATATGGACTGTGTTGATCATTACTAGAAAGAATTAATAGCTGGGACAAATTAGTATGCTATATGTGTATCATATGTGTACTATATTCTTAACTAAAAGGGTTGAATACCTCAAGGTAATTTAAAAGCAAGTTATGAACCTTGTATTAAACTTTAGTACTAAAGAAATATGTTTGTGTAACTGTTATTATAATAAACTGGAATAGTATGTCGTGCTATACTACTATGAACTGCAATGGTGAGTTTTATCAAAACTGTTTTGGAAGCCTATGTTTGAGTACTAGTACCTTGTATACAAGTTTTTAAATCATGAATATATAGTATATATCAAGTGCATGATTTTATAGCCCTTGTGATTAAGAGATTGAGGGGCTGTTTTGATTTAAAACTTAAGGACCTTGCCTCTAGATGCTTTAAATCATGTATATATGGTAGATAAAATGTTGTTGTGTTAGAAAGGCATACATATCAGTGCTTGCTACTGTTTTGGTGTGATAAACCATGCCTAAGATACTAATCTAAAACTGCTAAATGGCAAAACAGCATGTGGCTGGAAAAAGAGTCCCAAAATGGTTGGTTATTTATGATTTAAAATTATATTATCATGCCCAAAACTGGTATACTTAATGGACTATGACAATATACTTGTTGTTGGGGCTGGAATGACCATAAATGACTGCTAGAAGGACTTTAGTTGCTATACTAACTGTTATTACATTATATGAACTGTTATGCGTTGCTTTACTAACTGTTGTAGTATTAAAATTCACTGCTATGCTATATTGTTATGCTGGATGACTGCTAGTATTACTTGTGTGACCTTGTTAACTGTCATGGTATTATGAGGACTGTTTTGATGGCTTAGCACTGAACCTTGCCTAAAAGGGATGGTATAGACATGAAGACTGCTATGTGCTATTTTTGAGCTGCTATGAAAACTACTATAGCATTTAATTGACTGTTATGCCATTGTGATAGTGTTATGTACTGAATTTGAGTAGAGGAGATAGGATGGGCTGAGGAGTAATAAGGAAGATAAAATTGGCTTTTTTACACAAGTGAATGTCTATAACACAAGAAATTTTAAACTGTGCACGCCACGTGTTCGTCAAAAGTCCCCAGTGGACTGTTTTGAGAAAAGAATTTGAATTCTTGAAAGAATTAAGGTCTGGGGTAACTGGTATGCTATAAGAGCTTATAAACAAAGTGAATCAACATGCCAAACCAAAATGAAAACTCAATTTCAAGCCAAAGAAGGTATGAAATCAGTGGTTCAGTTGCTGCCCACGGTAGCAACAGTCTTGTGCAATAGTTGCAGCTTTTCAAGCTCTCAGTTGGCATGAGCTGGGGACTCTTTTGAGTTCTCAGTCAATGCAATTAAAGAAACTAAACCATACAATGCTTATATTGCTAAATAGGTGAATACACTTACCTATATAAACCAGAATTTTAGCTTACTAAAATCAGTAAATGACAAGCTAAAATTTAGAGAATTGGAGACTAAGTGTGGGGATTTGCTATTTCTCCTCATCTGACTTCCTCCAATTGCAGTTATAAAGATCTGGTAGCTAACATGATTGAATCATGTAGGTTATACCAGATTTAGAACTACCCAAATAAGTTAAAAATGTTAGTTGTATGACTTTCGAATAAAGTACTAGTAAACTAAGATTAGGAAGAATTCAAAGCAAGGAAATAATTAAGTACAGCTGCTGCCTATGTGCAGCAGCAGTTGGCAAGAAGGGAGGGATGCTGCCTATGTGCGGCAGCAGTTGATAGCAAGTAACTGCTAAAACAGTTTAAGTAACCATGTTGGTTGAGAGTTGTAATTTTAGGAAGCTAATCATTGGATGTAGTTTGAGTAGGTTTGCAAGTTGAGACTGAAAAGGTGATAAAAAAATCATGGGACTGCCTAGAAGTCAACAACATAAGTGGTCTCACTTAACTGCTATTGCAGTGATAAACTTGCCAAATTCAGTTAAAGATAAGAATAACTTAAACTAAATTAAGATCCTTATTGTTAAAACTTAAAAACTGTTAATCTCATGAAGTATTACAGTTTCATGGTAAGACTTAAAGGAACATGGGATTAGAAAAGAAGAAGGAGCTACTGCCTTTAGCCAGCAGCAGCTGGGGCATAACAAGCGACTGCTATGGCAGTTCTGTCATCACGCAGTTATTTTAAGTGTCATAAGCATTATATATACCAACAAATATAACCGAAAATGAGGTATAATTATTTCTAATGTGTGCAGATTCTGGAACACATACCCCATGCAGATGTTAACAAAATGTTGTGAAGCATCTCCATCTCGAACACGATCTAAAATGGCTGGACCTGCAGCCATTAGAGTAAGCTTTAACACAGAAGCATCTCCCATGGTTCCTTTTTTTGATTTTGTTAGATATGTCTGTTAAAGTCAATGTTGATCCATAACCAATTGATACGCCTGCATAGAACATCACAATCTGGACAAATAAAGTGTTTAAGTATAACATATCTTCAAAAAGAATTGATTTATATCTGTTTATAAATTGCTGAATTTATTTATATCTGTTTATAGAATTGATTTATAGAATTGATTTATGCTGAATTGATTTATATCTGTTGAAAGTAAACTGTCCATTTAGACATGATAAGACCTTGCATACTGTGGCTGAGAGATATTATTGGCCTAGGCTTAAACAGATTTTGAGCAGATTGTTCGAACTTTGTGTTATTTACAAACTCTTTTATATGTATAAATCATGTTATATTTCAGTTTTGTTTAGTTCATATATCTTGATTCTTTCTCTTTTTTAGGTTCTCGACCTAAGAGGAAGCATTGACCAACGATGGGAGCAAAGTTATGGTCAAATATCGATGCACTTAAGAAAGTAATTTATGATGCAAATAGTCATCCTGTTGGGGGAAACGCCAATAAGTTAACAACCTTTCTTGGGTGTCTTGCTCGCAATGGAGAATTTTTTCCAATAAGTACTCCAACATGGTCTAATATGACAGAGGCTAACATGACAAGGGCTTGGGATGAAATTTAGGTTATTAATCAATAGCATTTTATAGAATTTGACATTAAACACTTTGAAGGTAACTTAATATATGTGTAAATTTGTTTGTTGTAGAAACGATTTACTACAGATCCCCCCAATGCTAAAAGAAAACTGATGGCTATCATGAACAATAGGTGAAGAGATTGGAAGTCTAACTTAAAGAGTAATAATTTTGTGCATGGTGACCGTGCCAAATCGATAGCGAATACTGTCAATAATGATCGAGTAAATCCTAATCAATGGGCTGCGTTGGTTGATTATTGGCTAACTGATGATGCACAGGTTGTGTTTATTCTAATTTATGTATTATCAATTCTTACTTATTGTTATATATTATTATTAATTTATAAATACATGCAATGCAGGATATAGCAACAAAAAATTGTGAAAATCGAAATGATAACTCAATTGTACCTGGAGCATCCTCGAATGTGGTACGTATTTATCAATCCTCAAACAATGGGGTCTTTTAACTCTTTATTTTATATTGTCTTTAAGCTCTTTACCGAGGATATGATTCTTTATACTGGTTATTATATGATTATTTATTTTATTAGTTACTGCCTTCTCAAATTAAATCCTTAAAGTGACTTGCTGCTTGGTTGGTCAACTTTCGCCAACAGTTTCATTTCCTTGCATCCACAAGCCAATTAGGTTTAAGCACCAACACCCAAAAGTGGCAGTTTAAAAAAGATGAACTTGATTGATAGACCTTGAGCGAGGGGGCAGAATAAGATTATGTAAACAATTTGCTCAAAATCTTACTTATCAGATTCCATTTTCATTGTGGAAGACATGAGAGGTGACAGCCTTCTTATTCCATTTATGTGCACGGTATGTCTGAACTGTGGGTTAGGTGAATTTTAGAACAAAAGTTTATATTGTCTCAATATTATGGTCCCTCCTACCCATCATAGAGACTGCAGCCAGCATCATATTTATGCGTCTGCCTTCCGTTTAGTAGTTACAGCTGATGAAATAAATGGATAGGGGTGGTAAGTAAGGTGGTGTAAACTTAAGTAATCATATAGCATAAATTACCTTATTTTTCAAATATGAGTTAAAGTATAAATTATTAAAAAAGAAAAGATTAACCTTTGGATACTTTGGAATTATGTTTGATTCTACCTTTAAACAAGGGTTAACAAAAGTACTTGAGGATTTTGAAACAGTTTAACTTAAAATGTTCTAATTAATAGTTGTTTTATTTTAATTCTTTTATTAAATTAAAGTATTCTAATTTGGCTTCTCTTGTTGCTACTGCTAATGGATAGACTACAGTTGGTTTACAGATGTTACCTCTCTTGTTGCTACTGCTAATGTGTTTCATCTTGTTTGACTGCTGCTCCTTTTGTATATCTTCTAATGCTTAAAATGGTGATATGTTGGTACGGGTTAAAATGGTACTGATCTGTTAAGTGTAATGCTATGTTGGGTTTCTTGCCTTGTAATCTTTTATATGACTGCTAGCTATATAATGTGATGTTTGGTTTGTGGTGTTTGGGTTTGCAACCATGTTATGATATTGTGGCTCAATTCTATGGTTTGCAACCTCTTCTTGTTGTTGCTGTTGCTAATGTGTTCCATTCTGCTTGGCTATTGCTCCTTTTGTGCCTTCTAATGATATGTTGTTACGGTGGTCTGTTAACTGTAATGCTTTGTTGGGCTTCTTGTCATCATAGGTCTATGCTATATTATGATGGTTGATGGGAGTATCCCATGAGATTTTGTTATTTGTTACTCTTCTTTAAGTTATGTTGAACTGCCTTGTATATTTAAGTTATGTATATTTTGCATTGTATATTTTCACAGGAAAAAATTATTGAGTTAAAGAAGACTCAGGAATCGACTGGTGAAAGCAGTAGTACAAGACGGAATGATATACTTGCACAAGTTCTTGGACCAGAGCGACATGGTAGACTTCGACAAGGTGGATTTGGTGCCACAACTACAAACACTTGGGGGCCTCGTGACACAAATAATGAAGTACAACGTGAAAATCAAGAATTGAAAGCTGAGTTGAAAAAGGTACGGGAAAAAGGAGACGATACTGCAAGGAAATTGGATGAACTATTATCAATGATGACAGAATTTATGAAGAAGTCATCAGTTCCAAATGCTCATTCCAACAATCAGGTATTGCTCTCTCATTCCACTTATACTTCAAATTTGTGCTCTATCACTCTGTTTGTATATGGATTAACAAGTTCACTTGATAATTAATTTGTAGGATCATTACACAGAAGGAGATAATGGTGATATTAGTGGATAAAATAATCCTATAGAGGACCTGTGACATGTCTCGTGCTGCTGAAAATTTGTTAGATGTAACACTATTTTGGATGAAAATTTGTTATAGATGTGCTACTGAAAATATGTTAAATGTGCTATTGGTTATGTACTGTTTTGATACATAGTAACAGTATTTTGAATGGTTATGCACATTTAGATGATATTATACATTGATAGACTTCATTTGTTTTGTTCTTTTAGTTGTAAATGTTATATTCAGATTGGATGGTTGAATGTAGTAATGCTTCTTAACAGGTAAAATAAATAAGAAATATTATATAACAAAGTTTTTGTCGCCAAAACACCTATAGCGACGGCCACGACTGTCGAAATACCTCTTACATTTGCCCAAAATCTCACCTATAGCGACGGCCATGACCGTTGTAATATACCTCATATTCCCGCCAAATCTAACATATAGCGACGGTCGTCGACCGTCGCAGTAGCCCTCAGATTCACGCCAAATTTCACCTATAACGACGGTCGCCGACCATGGCAGTAGACCACATATTCGCGTCAAAATTTACCTATAGCGACGGTCGTCGACCGTCGCTATAGTTCTCAGTCATTCGCGCCAAATCTTCTGTAGCGACGATCATGACCGTCGCTATATCAATTTCCTGACCATCGGTAAAAAACTTCAAGAGCCTTTTTGTGGCGTTTTCTGGTGACGGTCGGACCATTGTTATAGGGAAAAAATCGTCGCTATAGGTTTTTGCGACGACTTCTATAGCGACGGTCGGCGACCGTCGCTATATCCTATAGCCACGGTCTTTTCAAGTATAGCGATGGTCGGTGACCGTCGCTATAGCTCAATTTTCTGGTAGTGTCAACTTTTCACTACTCGCCAAAGAGAAACCTAGTCATGATCATATCAATAATCTACCCATCTTTACACTCTAGTGAAAGAGAATTTCAATATTAGGGTTATAAAAATGTTATATATGATAATAAAATCAATATAATCAATACATAGTTTTAATCTCCAGAGTAATATTCATAAATTCACTATAATTTGGTTAGAAAAAGAAACCAATTTTGTAGTGAATAGTACTCTCGAATAGTAACTCGTGAATAGTAACTCTTGAATAGTAACTCGTGAATAGTAACTCGTGAATAGTAACCCTTCGTGAATAGTAACTCGTGAATAGTAAATCGTGAATAATAACTCATGAATAGTAACTCATGAATAGTAACCAGTAGTGAATAGTAAATCGTGAATAGTAACCCCGACATGAAAAAGATTCAAATTTGATAAAAAGTTCAAACCAATATTTCGGAATAATGATATTGAAGAAATAATATCACTTACGAAGAAAATAGCATCCCTTACAATCCTTTAAAATCCCTTACTATCCCTTACCTCAAAAGAGCAGTACTTCTGACTGGAATAACGCTGAACGAACTTGCACCGTATAGCAACACTCAAGATATCAAAATACTCAGAAGAATACACTATATAATATAGAGAGAGAAATATAGAGAAAACTTCAGTTTCTGGTGTGATTTTTAATTCTAACATAAGCACCCTATTTATAGGAAATTGCTTAGAACACCAAAGTAGAAAATTTAATATAATATTAATATAATTATTATAATTTCTACGCCAACCTTCCTAGATCTGAATTCAGCAACATAACATGTGATTAATGAGGCTCACAACATATAAAAAGCATTTTTTAAAAAAAAATATTTTAAAACTTCAAAAATTAATTATTTCGGAGCTTTGGAACTTCAATAATTTATAATAAATAGACCTTTTATCAGAAAATTCGAATCTCGCTAATTTTTAGGGGAAATTCAATTCTCTACAACTTTGCAGAAGAAAGTTTTTCCAAATTCCAAACAAAAATTGACTGAAATCCACATAAGGACAATTTTACAGGCTATAATCAAATTTCAGTCAAGAAATGGGGTCCACCGACATACAAAACATGTGTTAATCATTTAATGAAACAAAAATACTCTTCCTCCTCATATACTCATATATCCCACATTCATTATAAAAATATCACCATTATTATATTATTAAAATATAATAATAAATTATTTTATCAGAAAAGATAAAATATCGATTTTTAACAATTGTCACTTTAAAAATTTTCTCCATCTATAACCACATAAAATTAATATTTTCCTCATCATATAAATCAGTATTTAATTATTTACAAATAATATTACAGAATCATAGTACTGGCAACCAGGCCGTTCCCAGGAAAGAGGGGACTTTCCAATAAGAATTTCTCCTTACTGGGGCGCAATTAGGTGACCAAACCTTTCCTTAGACAGAACTTTCTAGACATTGCCAATAATGATTTCTAATAATATTATTCAGATAATATGAATTATTGCTTCGATAATTGAAGATACTGTATAGTGACAATTATTGAAATAAAATAAAATATCAACGCAGCAATTATTGAATCAATAAAATACTGAACAGTAATTACTGTAACAATTATTGAGTAGTGCCTTCTTACGTAAGAATCAATAATTCAAAAATACTGTGCAATACCGTGTGCTACTGTGCAACAACGCGTATTACTTTACTTTACCCACCGGGTATTCCAACAGTGTTAACAGTAACCACTATGCCGTTATTTATAAAAACTTTAATTTGTCTTTTTCTTCATCCGACAGTTATTCTGTTATGGGGCCCACAAATGACTGGGCCGTCGTACGAATATTCCCCAACAGAAAGAATATTCCATGACCAAACGAATATTCCCCGACAACAATGAATATTTTATAACCACTTGCGTATTTTTGAAAAAATTTCATATATCACCCTTAACTTTAACTTTTTATCAATTTAACCATTTACTGAATTGTAATATAAGAAAAATTGAATACCTTTTTTTCATAAAA
The DNA here is from genome assembly GCA_020205505.1 of Panax japonicus. Taxonomy (NCBI): domain Eukaryota; kingdom Viridiplantae; phylum Streptophyta; class Magnoliopsida; order Apiales; family Araliaceae; genus Panax; species Panax japonicus. Next base: position 141,451 of record JAINUV010001175.1, read on the forward strand.
TTCGGGGTCTTACATGTGTGGTAAGTTGATGGACTGTATTAAGGTATAGGAATGTTTAGACTGAAAATGAGTTGTTTTCAGTAGGCTTAGTATTGAAGGTGCTAGAGAAGATTAAGTATTGTCGCAGTAAGACAATGAAGGAAGATGGAGAAATATGATATTTCAAGTCATCTAGCTATGCTAGATTTCGAACTTTATTGAACTCGTGTTGATATGTACATTTTGAAAATGAAAGAATTGGTTCAACTTTTGTAATCAATAGAATTTTTAAAAAAGCTATTCTTGGTATGTCTATGCTAATTGCTTCGGCTAGACAGAAATTGATTTAAAATATCAAAATGAATTTTATATCATCTCTGCATTCAATGCAAGGGTGGTAAAACGATGGAGTTGTTAATACCATTGAACCTGGTGTTGGATGTGATCTTAGGATCAACAACCCACTATGGTATGATGTATAATGACGAAGTCACAAACTGACGAAGTCCTCAATGTACTGTAAAAAGTACGATATCATGACGTCATAAAATGTTTTGATGTATTGCGAAAAGAATTTAAAGAAGTAGTCGATGTCAATTGAGTTGACTAAAAGAATGTTTCACGTTGATATCCAATTTATTGGTATGGTTTAATCTACTTGATTCGGCTAGACAAATGGTATGTCATGCTTAACAGAAAATCGAGCTTTCTTTGAAGAAGTGGTGCCAAACCAAATTGTTTTAATTAAGTCTGAGAAGAACATGGAAGAGGTAGTTACTTTCTTTGTGATTGTAAACTGACCGTTAAAGAAGGGCTTACGGCGAAATGTTGTTTAACCTAGTAAGAGTTCATGGTCGATTTGACCCCTCAGCAAAAGTATAAAACGTTTTAAGAAGAAATTTTATATTCCTCGTTATTCCTTCTACTTCATGATTCTTGATAGGTTATGGGGGTTAGGAATGAGGGAAAGATAAGAACTCCGTTGAAGTGAAGTTGAGAAGAAAGGTAGGCTAAAATTTTGCAGACGAAATTCTGTAAAGAAGAGGTGAATGTGATGACCCGGGTAAGGGTGTGGTTTTAAGAAATTCCGAGGACGAAATTTTTATAAGGGGGAAAGAATATAAAAACCCGAAATTTTGGATTATCCAGAATTTAGGTTTAAAGAATTAGTTATTAATAAAATGAATTCTTATTAATACTATTATGTGTTATGTGTTTATTAATCATTCTATAACCTAGGATGATTATAAATCGGGAATATTCTGGCTAAGAGATAGTCTGAGTGAATAAGAATTTTCAAGACGAAAATAAAAAATTTTCGAGAACAAAATATTTCTCGGGGAAAAAGACGAAATAGGCACTATTCATCCGTTTATGCTTGGATATTTATTTTGAAATTCCGAGAAGTTATTGATTGCATAAAATGTTGAGACGTGATGGAATATTCAATAATATTTTAGTTGTGGCAAAAACTAAGTTTTTGCATACGGACTCAAAACCTAAGGATTAGGTAAAGTGAGTTCCGAGAATTTTATGATCACGTATAATCATTAGGGTTATTATGCGTGAGAAATACGAGGATAATACTAGTTATTATATGAGTATAGTTAGAAGATTAGTACGACGTATATTACGAATATCGTACGAGCTATATATGAAGAAAATACGAGAATACGAGAATGAGATGCGTAGAATATGATTAGTCTTAATGGACTTTGAGTTCATGGATTTTGTAGAATCTAATTGGATTTGGATTATGTCAAGCCCAAGATAGGCCCAATAAGAGTTAAGGTTAAGGCCCAAACCAAGAAAAGAAACCGCGGATCGAACCGATGGATAAACGGATGAGTAATAACAAATGAGGCAAACCATGGGGTGACCCATGGGGCAAGAGGGGCGGCCACTTCGCCACTAAGTAAACTTGGTGGCTAAGCCATTAATAGTAATGAGGTGGGGGGAAAATGACCAAATTGCCCCTAATTGGAAAATCTATAAATAGGAAACTTAAACTCTTTTATTTAGGATTTTGAAAATCCTACACTTTTGAGAGAGAGAGAGAGAGCTTGAGAGTTTGGAGAAGAAGAAGAAGAAAGAACATGAGCATGGATGCTCTGATCAAGGGTGATCGTGAAATAGAAAAGCTTGCAAATCGCCGGCTTTGTCTAGCGGGAGAAAAATATGAAGAAGAGGTAATCTAAAACCTAGCTTCTGATAGATTTTTCTTTAAGTTTAATATGTTTAAAACATAACTTAATGAAGATAAGAAGTAAATAATGTTAGAGATGATTTCATATGGTTGAAATCATGAGAAAAGAAGAAATAAGAAATTAGAAGTTTAGTTTGTAAATTTCTTAAGGAAGTATAAGATTCGTAATGAATTAGAATGATCCGAGTGGATATTATGAATGAGTAGATGAAATAAGTAAGGAATGGTGTTCTATAACATCAAATTCCAATAACAAATGAAATCATAATCCAAAATATTGATTAAAACGAAGAACGAACGAAGAACACGCGAAGAACACGAAGAACATTGTTGATGGACAAATTTAAAACCATCGTAGGATAATTGTTGTTGATGGACAAGTTTAAAACCATCGTGTATAAGTTAGTTTCTTCTTGCTTGGTTAGGATCAGTAGAAACGTTCATGATGAACGGATTAAAACTTAGCTATAACGAAGTTATGTCAAAAATTTCATAAAAGACAAACAAGAATTAGAAAGTTAATAAATGAACCCGAAGGTGTAGGGTTTCATAAGAAAGTAAGAGAACATAGAAAACATGAGTCATAGACTCAAGAACGAACGAGTTTCGAGTTCGGATAATCGAATTACGGACGAACAAACGAAGAGCGTTAAAAGCATAAAAAATGAACAAAGGGTGAAGAACAAGCTAATCGAATGGCATGTTAACATATTCAGAATGAAGTTCTGTCTGAGGGGTATTGAAGTACGTAAGATAAGAAAGAGAATGGCTTTGGAATGACCTCGTTCTGAGTTATAACGAATGAGTTATGAGATCAGGAAGTGAGCGTCTCAAAAATTCATTTAACACTTAGAGAAATTTTCTAGGGTTAGGGCGTCATGCCTTGTAAAGTGGCGCGGCAGTGCCAGACCAGGAGCCAGGTACTGTAAACTCATGCCGCAGCGCGAGAGATAACGAAGGGAGTGGCACCGCAGCGCCAGTGTTGGGAAAAAGCCAGAGATGAGCTTTTAACTACTCAGCTCTTGGGGGAAATATAAGGGAAGATAAAGAATATAATATTCAATTAATGTAACACTTAATCATGATTAAATGACAAAGAATATAAACACAGGTTACGTAACTGATATCCAGGGACTGTAGTCGCGATGAACGAACGTGATGGATTGCTATGGTTGTGATTCCTTAGAGGTTGAGCGACGAGGGTAATGAACCTGAGGTTCATGTAATGGATAATGAAAGTATTAAATAGTATATAAATTATCAAGAAAGCCGTAACCAACGGTAATAAGATTAATGAAAGCCGAATATGAGTCGATAAAAATGAATCCGGAGGGATGACAATTAGTTTCCAGAAAGCCGTAAGGAATAAAAAATTGACTTAATCGAACATTATAGTTTAATAGTTCGTATAAGTTAAGAGAAGTTAGGTTGTGGTACAATCGTAACTTTGATGGTTGACATATGGGAGCTGGGCTAAACAATTCCTCCAGAGAGCGAATGTATAAACAAAACTGGCAACCGATCTAACTCACTGTTATGGGCAGTGTAGATGAGACGGGAACTTGTTTGTTGGTTGTTTGTGGGAAACCACTCAGAGTACCATATGGACTACTAGCAGAGAAGCGATGTGTGCTGAGTCCTAGAGGAGTTATAAGAAGAAGATAAGAATATAAATCATCCAAGATGATGAACGTATGAGTAAGACATCTCCGTATGTCACAAAACCGTAAACTGGTAAAGGAAGTTAGTCGCGTAAACTTATATTGCAAGAACGCGAACCCTAAGAAGTAAATTTAAGTAAACAAATGCGTAAGTTCAATATATGACTAATTGGTGTTTATGTTTTCTCCTTATGTGTTATATAGGAATTGAAATAAGCAGTTCAGCGTAAGCTGTATCTGAGCGTAAGGCAAGTTTCCTAACTTCATTCATATTACATGAATGCTAGTTCTTAAACTTCTCAGATGTTGTACTTGAGAAGTTCTGTCTATGTGCGAATATGCGATATCTGTACAATATGGTAGAACGTATAAGGCCTTGAGATACAATTTGAACACTTTGGTGTTTCTATGATATGCATTGTTCTGTGATTGAGCTGTTTAATACAAGTATATTCAGTTTATACATGAACCGTTATTGTTAAGTCTGTGCTAATGATTCTAGCCAGATAGGATGTGTATAAAAAAGGTAGAAGAATGAAAGTATTTCAAAGTAAAAATGACTGATGTTTTAAGATGATAGGAATCGAGACTATTCCTATTATTCAAGCTGCTTCATAACCTTTGTTCGGTTATAGAAGTTCTAAAGAAATGTTTTAATTCTGAAATTGTTTGTTTAATTATTATGACTTGTTGGGCAATTGAATGCTCACACTCGCTTTAAATGAAAAACAATTTTCTGTGAACAGTGTTAGCAGAACTTAAGGATCTTGTAAAGATCAAGCTGCCGGTATCCAGACGAATTGTCATTCAGAATGTGAAGGAGCGAGAAGATCAAGTGAAGACTTGTAATATAGAAATAAGAAATTAAATTGTAGACTAGTTTAATGAACTGTTATGTATCCTTGGTGGTGGATAAAAGTCACTCTTGTAAGATAAAATGAATAATGTATTTATTATTAATTGTAATGAAAAAGGTTATAAGGTTTCTAGAACCTGGGATTTGAGAGTGTATGTCGTTATATTTCAGTATATAATGATGTATGTTGGATGAATGAAGTACTCGTGACGTACGGAATCTGGGTGTGAAGATAGACCGAATTTCGGGGCGTTACAATAACAACCCTTACAAGTATTGAAAGAAAATAACTTTCTTCATGAATACGAAAGAATAATACCCCTTACCTTAGAAAAACTGAATACTGGAGTAGTGAAGTAGTAGAATACTTTTATCCTTTCTCTCTATAGTTTCTCTCTCTAGAGTTTTAGTGAATTCGTAAGAAATAATGAAGGAATGAGCTTCTATTTATAGGAGAATGGACTGAATAGTAACTAATTCATGAACGGTCCAGATTGATTTACTTTTAAACGGACGGTCCATATTGATTTACTATAAAAACTTAAAGCAACGGTCCATACTGATTTACTATTAAAACTTTAAACCAGCGATCCCTATTGATTTACTATTATATCTTCAACCAACGATCCATATTGATTTACTATTATAACTTCAACCAACGGTCTGAAAAATTATCACATCTCCTCATGGAATAATATTGTACCCAAAAATGATTTGGACCGAAAAGAAATATATTTTTTGGGTGAATAGTACCCCGTGAATAGTACTTTGGGAATAGTACCCTATGAATAGTACTTCAACACGAAAAGTGTCCCAAATATCCAAGTGAACAATACTAGAGTGAATAGTAACTGGGTGAATACTAACCCATGAATAGTAACCCGTGAATAGTACTCTGACACAAAAATTGCCCTGAATACCCGATTGGTCAATATAACCTCCAGACATCAATTATTATCGAAATAAATATCGATTTCTACTAACACTAATAATTCCCACACAATGGAACTATCAATTTCATCTTTAATCAACACGAACTTATTCATCATTAATATTATAATTCACAATATTTAACAACCAGGTTGTTCCTAGGAAAGAGGGGGTCCACCAATGATTGTGCCGTCATACGAATATTCCCTGTTAAAACGAATATTCCCCGACCAATCGAATATTATATAACCACTTGCTTATTTTGCAAAATTTTTAAATATTACCCACAACTTTAACATTATATCAAATCCATACCATAATATTCAATAAATATATTTCGAGAAAAATTATTCATTATTCATAAAAGTTAGGGTCTTACAACCTCCCCTTCTTATGAAATTTTATCCTCGCAATTAGGGTACATACCTGGTATGTCGAAGAGATGAGGATACCTTGACTTCATCTCAGATTCTAACTCCAAAGTCATTTCCTCCACGTCGTGGTTTCTCCATAAAACTTTGACTTGAGGTATAACCTTGGAGCGTAGAACATGATCTTTCTTATCCAAGATTTTAACAGGTAACTCTTCATACGTTAAATCTTCCTCTATCTCGTCTGGTTCTAAATCAATAATGTGGTTCGGGTCTTTTACATATTTACGTAACATAGATATGTGAAAAACGTTATGAACACGAGATATACTTGGAAGTAAGGCGAGTCTATAGGCCACAGTTCCTACTCGCTCAATGATTAAAAATGGGTCAATGAATCGAGGATTGAGTTTTCCATTCTTTCCAAATCTTGTAACTCCTTTCCATGGAGCAACACGTAACAACACATGATCTCCAATATTGAATTCCAAGTCCTTTCGATGAAGATCAGCATAACTCTTTTGTCGATCTTGTGAGGTTTTTATACGTTGTCGGATCATTTGAATCTTTTCCATAGTCATACGTACCAACTTCGGTCCTAAAAACGTTGCTTCACCCACCTCATCCCAATATACTAGAGAACGACACTTTCTTCCATACAACGCCTCAAATGGACCCATGCAAATACTTGCTTGATAACTATTGTTATAGGAAAACTCCACCAATGGTAAGAACTTTTCCCAACTTCCGTTGACGTCAAGGACACAGAGTCTTAATAAATCTTCAAGAGTTTAAATAGTCCTTTCCGACTGCCCATCTGTTTGAGGATGATATGCCAAACTAAATCGTAAATCCGTTCCCATAGATTTTTGCAAACTAACCCAAAATCTTGAAGTGAATCTTGGGTCTCTATCAGAAACTATGGATACTGGCATACCATGAAATCTTACAATCTTGTTTATGTACATACTAGCAAGACGTTCAAGTATATAAGTTTCTCGTATTGGTAAGAAATGAGCAGACTTGGTCAGTCTATCAACAATGACCCAAATTACATCTATGCCTTGAGAAACCTTGGGAAGACAAGTAACAAAATCCATGGTAATGTGCTCCCACTTCCATTCTAGAAATTAAGGTGGTTGCAATGGACCTTTTGGTACTTGATGCTCCGCTTTAACTCGTTGACAAGTTAGACACCTTGAGATAAACAACGCTATCTCTCTCTTCATATTTCTCCACCAAAATGTATAACGAAGATCACGATACATTTTGGTACTCCCAGGATGGATTGAAAATGGTGTGTTGTGCGCCTCCATCATGATTTTATACTTTAAATCAGGGTCGTTAGGAACACAAAGTCTGGAGTTGACTCGAAGTATTCCTTCCTTATCGATTCTTTCTTTCGGCATAGCAACTTCTTGCACTTTCTTCCTCATACGCATTAGTTCCAGGTCTGTAGCTTGAGCAGATTTAACTTTATCGATTAAAGTCGGTTCTACTCATATATTCACCATCAACATGTTGGTCCCTGGAGTCTTTAACTCTATATCCATCCTTTGCAAGTCATATAAAATGGGCCTTTTCGTTGACAATATCTCACTCGTACCCGCATATGATCTTCTACTCAATGCGTCAGCTATTACGTTCGTTTTACCAGGATAGTATTGAATGGTATGATCATAATCTTTTAACAGTACAAGCCAACGTTGTTACCGCATGTTGAGTTGTTTTTGGGTGACGAAATATTTGAGGCTTTTATGATCCGTTAAGATCTCCACTTTCTCCCCATATAAGTAATGCCTCCAAATTTTAAGTGTGAAGACAACAGTTGCCAACTCTAGATCATGAATAGGATAATTCCTCTCATATTCTTTGAGTTGTCGCGAGGCATAGGCTATGACTTTTCCATATTTTATGAGAACACATCCTAACCCTTTGCCTGATGCATCATTGTAGATGACAAATCCCTCCGAGCCAGATGGTATTATCAGAACAGGTGCTGAAATGAGTCTTCCCTTGAGTTCTTGAAAACTCTTCTCACATTCCTCGCTCCAACCGAACTTTGTATCTTTTTGAGTCAGCTGAGTTAATGGAGTAGCGATTCGAGAAAATCCTTCCACGAATCTCCGATAATAACCAGCTAAGTCGAGAAAGCTACGTACTTCAGTCATTAACTTTGGTTGCTCCCAGCTTTGAATTGCTTCAATCTTCGCTAGGTCAACAGATATTCCATGATTTGATATCACATGCCCAAGGAATGCAACTTCCTCAAGCCAGAACTCACCTTTCTTCAACTTGGCATATAACTTGTTTCACGAAGCTTTTGGAGATCAACCTCAAGTGTTGCTCATGATCTTCTTGGCTTTTGGAATATATGAGGATGTCATCAATAAAGATGACCACAAAGTGATCCAAATATTCATTGAATACTCGGTTCATCATATTCATGAAGGCAGCAGGAGCATTAGTCAATCCAAAAGACATGACTAGGAATTCATAATGCCTGTACCGAGTTTTGAAAGTCGTTTTTGGAATGTCATCGGTTCTAATCTTTAATTGGTGATATTCGGAACGAAGATCAATCTTTGAAAAGAATTTGGCGCTTTACAACTGGTCAAACAGGTCATCAATGTGAGACAATGAATATCTATTTTTGATAGTGACATGGTTCAACTCCCGATAATCAATACAAAGTCGCATACTCCCATCTTTCTTCTTCACGAATAGAACAGGAGCACCCCAAGGAGACGTACTAGGGCGAATGAAATCGATGTCTAATAATTCCTGCAGTTGGGTCTTTAACTCCTGAAGTTCAATAGGAGCCATTCGATATAGGGCTTTGGAAATTGGTTTTGTACCGGGTTCAAGGTCGATACAAAATTCAATTTCACGCTCTGGGGGTAGGCCAGGAAGTTCTTCAGGGAATACGTTAGGAAATTTATTAACAATAGAAATATCATTCAAAACTGACGTATTTTTGTTTAAATCCGTGACATGAGCTAAAAAAGCTTGACATCCGTTTTTCAATAAACGAATAGCTTTATGGCTTGAGATGACCGTGATTGATTTTAATGGTTTGGTCGCTTGAATTCACATAATAGGTTGATTAGGAATATGAAAGCTAACAACCTTACGAAAACAATTAATTTTAGCATGATGAGTAGTTAACCAATCAATCACTAGAATCACGTCAAATAAAAATATTTTTAATGAAATAAGATCGACATGTAATGTGAGGGTACCGATTTGAACCAAAAAAGATTTATAAATAGTGGATGTAATGAAGGTTTCTCCCAATGGAGTTTTAACCGATAAGTCAAAGTCCAATTTCTTCGGAATTAAATTTAAACGTTTAGCGCAAGTAGGAGAAATAAATGAATGGGTAGAACTGGTATCAAATAAGGTATAGATTTCACTAGAGTTTATGATAAGCTTACCCGTGAAGACCTCGTTCGGGTTCCTTGCTTTCGGGGAGGTCACGACAAACGCTCTCCACTGCACTACCATCTTTGACTTTCCTGGGATGGCCATTGGTGCATCCATCCCAACTGGACTTGTCTTTGGTAAATCATAAAATCGTGCTAGGTGACCTTCTCTTCCATAATTATAACATGCTATGGACTGCATCACGCAGTTTGGACTGATATGTCCCTCCCCTTCGTATTTTTAACATACGACTGGCGGTCGTTCTCCTTCCTTAACAACAGGTGCTGGTGCTGACGTCTTTCCATCATTGTTAAATCTCCTCTTCTTTAAATGTCCACTCTTATTGTCTTGGCCATGATTACCACCGAAGTGGTTACCAATTATGGCATGTTGATTCCCTCAACGTTTGTTGTCACCGCTTCAATGACTGTTACCACTTGTATTTTAATTCTGTCGGCTGCTTTCTCTTGGTTGCATTGACCCGTTACCGCGCTCCAATAACTGAGCCCTATTTACAACATTCGAATACAAACATAGTTTATGAGAAATAAGATATTGACGCATCTCCGGTTTCAAACCTCTTAAAAACATCCACAACATTCTTTCCTCATTTTCAACTAAGTGGGACGTAAACTGGGACAACTCGGCAAACGTAGCTTCGTACTGTGGCACGGTCATATTATTTTTCTCCAACTTGATGAACTCTACCTCTTTAATGTGACGAATACTTTTGGGAAAGTACTTATCGTTGAATAGTTCTTGGAACTTCTCCCAAGATATCTTCAGTGCGGCAGGTTGAGTACTCTTTATCGATTCCCACTAGTAATCTGCCTCTCCTCTCAATATAAAGGTGGCAAAGGGAACCTTTTACTTCTCGGAGCATCCCAAGACATCAAATATCTTGGTGATCTGTTTTATCCACGCTTTCGCCTTAAGTGGTTTTGGCTCTCCAATAAACTCCGGTAGTCCCAACTCCTTGAACTGTTTAGCGGTGACCGTCCGAAAGTTTCTAGTGTTTTCACCTATATTTTGGACAGGAGCAACTATCACCTAATGTTGCATGAATGGTATAAAGCCTCTGAACATTTCGTCATTCATCATTTGGTCAGTGTTGTTGTTTGCATGAGGATTGTCGCCTTCTTGATGCACATTATCCTGATTATTGATATGTGGAGACTCAACGGTCTCCTGTGCTCCATTGCTATTCTCAACATTCTCGGATGTCATTTTCAAATACTGCCACAAAACAAGGGTTAGTTATCATATCACATATTATCCCTATACTCTGACCGACCAATTAAATACCAAATAAACTTAGGTAGGTCATACTAGCGAAGAAATTCCCCGTCTCTCCCCTCCTAGTTCTTGTCTCACTTGTCAGCCAGGGATCATATCCCTAAGCTTTGATACAAACTGTGATGCCCCAAAATAGGTATACATCACCCATCTTGGGTCGCCAAATACAAGGTACTGAATACAAATACAAACTAATTATACAACAGTCATGTAAAATACGATAAAACATAGGCTGTGAGTTTTAATACAAATATTGTCATCTAGACAATATCCACACTCAATGGAGTCCTCATTACATTTATTATCAAACTATTTCATAGAATAGTGAGGACTACTAATGCACCATCTAGGACCATCACTCTGTTCCCCGACTAGTCCCAGCTACATTCTCATTTCCTGAAGAGAATAATGAAAGCAAAAGGGTGAGCTCAACTAGCCCAGTAAGTAATATTATGACTAAGATAATGCAGAATAAGTTATCATTAGCCTTCAACAATATAACAACTGATAGACTATAATATACAACAAGTTTTAGATCAAAAATTGCAGCGGAATAAGCAATCCATTAGAAGAGTCAAGTAAAGTATAAAATATATTATCTTCTATGATTTAAAAAGTTTTTCATCAACTTTATCGCTGAGACTAAGCTTAATAAATAAAATCGAATCATCCCTGCATAACGGCCAAGGATATTCATGTAATCATCAATGGTCATGATTATACAGAATAATCCCTGGTCATAATCATACCAACAACTGTCCATCATTGAACTAAAGGCCAATGAGGACTTTTACCACATCATTCGTCACATTACAGTCATGATTATACCGAATAATCCCTGGTCATAATCATACCAAGTCCATCTATGCACGTAAGCCAAAGATGACTTTAATCACAATATAAGCATGAGGATGATGACAATGATATAATAATTCAATAAAACAAGTTCAAGAATAAATTTTAAAGATTTATAAGTTAATTTATCTTGAACTCAATAACGTCCAAATTGTCAACATGATACTGCTTTGTGGAGTAAAATTCAAGAATGCTCAGAAGAATATTTCCATGAAAAGATACTGGATGAAGTGCAAATATCAAGGATATTTCACTAATTTCATGGAGTATAGAAGCCAAAACTTTAACCAACTAAGTATAATATAATATATAAAATCATAAATAGATTTTTGCCGCCATGCGATAATCCACGTAGACAGATTATTCCAACAGAACAATAAAGAATAGAATAATAGAAGAATTCACCAGGCGTGTGTAATCCACACAAACAGGTTATTCCAACAGAATAATATAGAATGGAATAACAACAAAATTCACCAGACGTGCGTAATCTGCACAGACACGTTATTCCAACAGAATAATAAAGAATGGAATAACAATAGAATTCACCAGGGGTGCGTAATCCGCACAGACATGTTATTCCAACAGAATAATAAAGAATGGAATAACAACAGAATTCACCAGGCATGCGATAGACCGCACAGACAGGTTATTCCAACAGAATAATAAAGAATGGAACCAAGTCATGCGTAATCCACACAGACAGGATATTTCAATAGAATAATAAAGAATGGAATAACAACCCTTACGAGTATTGAAATAAAATAACTCTCTTAATGAATACGAAAGAATAATACCCATTACCTTAAAAAACTGAATACTGGAGTAGTGAAGTAGCAGAATACTTTTCTTCTTTCTCTCTATAGTTTCTCTCTCTAGAGTTTCAGTGAATTCGTAAGAAATAATGAAGGAATGAGCTTCTATTTAAAGGAGAATGAACTGAATAGTAACTAATTCATGAACGGTCCAGATTAATTTACTTTTAAACGGACGGTCCATATTGATTTACTATTAAAACTTAAAGCAACGGTCCATACTGATTTACTATTAAAACTTTAAACCAGCGATCCATATTGATTTACTATTATATCTTCAACCAACGGTCTGAAAAATTATCACATCTTCTCATGGAATAATATTGTACCCAAAAATGATTTGGACCTAAAAAAATATATTTTTCGGGTGAATTGTACCCCGTGAATAGTACTTCGGGAATAGTACCCCATAAATAGTACTCCGACACGAAAAGTATCCCAAATACTCGAGTGAACAATACTAGAGTGAATAGTAACTAGGTAAATAATAACCCGTGAATAGTAACTTGTGAATAATACTCCGACATGAAAAGTACCCCGAATACTTGATTGGTCAATATAACCTCCAGACATCAATTATTATCGAAATAAATATCGATTTCTACTAACACTAATAATTTCCACACAATAGAACTATCAATTTCATCTTTAATCAACACAAACTTATTCATCATTAATATTATAATTCATAATATTTAATAACCAGGTCGTTCCCAGGAAAGAGGGATCTTTCCGATAAGGATTTCTCCTTATTGACGCGCAATTAGGTGACCAAAGCTCTCCTTGACAAAACTTCTAGACATTATTAATATTGCAAATAACAATATGAATAACTTTTCCTTCTCAATTATTGATTTAATAATATATCATATTATGCAGATGATACTGTGACAATAATTAAATCAATAATATGAGAGATATGTTGCAGCAATTACTGCAGCAATAATTGAGTATAACTGAGTGACTTCTCACGTAAGCATCAATAATTAATATCGTGTGCTACTATGCGACCATGTGTATTACTGTACTTTTACTACCGGGTAGTTCAACAGTTTTAACGGTAACACCTTCGCCGTTATTTTTATAAAAGATAATTCTGTCAATTTCTAACTACGACAATACTTCCGTTGTGTGGTCCACCAATGATTGTGCCATCGTACGAATATTCCCTGTTAAAACAAATATTCTCCGACCAATCGAATATTATATAATCACTTGCTTACTTTGCAAAATTTGTAAATATTACCAACAACTATAACATTATATCAAATCCACACCATAATATTCAAAAATATATTTCGAGAAAAATTATTATTTATTCATAAAATTTGGGGTCTTACAGTGACATGTTATGAACATTGTTTTCAATTTTTGAATAGGTTTAAACAGAACTTCATCTACAAACCGTCATAACTTACGGGCACGGGGGTGATCAGCCCGTTATGCCCTGTATTGATCAACACTACATGCAAGAACAGAGGTATCGTTCACTCTGTCCACCTTGGGTGCATAAAAAGTTTTCCCGTGTAAAGGATGTTCATACTTGTCTAGGTTCCAAACCAAAGCAATTCAGTTGGATAATAGTAAGGTTTTATCTTGTTCAACAATAATCTATAATTCAACATATATATATATATATATATATATATATATATATATATGTTAATTAGCAAAGGTGTATCAACATGTGATTAAATACAATGATTATTTAGTGGGGACACTTGTATAACCATTTATAGAAATTAACGAATAGGATATATATCTGAATTACCATATACTAACATGTTGATAATCAATGAGCGTTATAATTAGGGTAATATGTACACTAATATATAATTCTAAAAATCTACTCATGTCCATTGAATAAAGGAAATGCAAAGGTAGGTATACTTTCCTGATACGCTGCTTATAATTTGCAACTTAGTTTATCTTTTATATAACCCACATATCAGTAATAAGATCATTTTACTGATTAGAATAATATATCAAACACATAGCACTGCTTATTGCAGTCAGCACATACCTAATCACATTGGCACATATATTCAACAGTGATTGAATCACAAACAAACAAAATACAGTCAAAATATCTATGTCCATATCAATTTCTGAAACATGTCAGGTGTATCGACGGCTTTATCGGGCAATTATCGAGTCTAAGACTCTATCCTGTACTTAACATCTAATTATTTTTAAATTATATAATTTTTAAATATTATAATCTATCATGAATTTTCAAACATCGGAATCATTATTAAATGATTTAAATATTAAATAATTAATTATCATTAATATTAATTAATATTAAACTATTAATGAAACCATTGCCAAAATATTAAAGTTATTTATAATAACTTAGAATATTTTTAAAGTATTAATATTACCCTAAATGATTTTTTAAACAATTAAAATCATTTTTAAATATAACCATTAATATTTAATTATTAATGACTATTTATTAAAATATTAAAAGTCATTAAGTATAACTTCAAATATTTTTAATTCATTTATATCCTTTTTAAATGATTTTAATTAATAAAAACCATTTTTAAACTATTTATTTAATATAATATTAAATAACTTTAATCATTAATAAAATTAATAACCATTAATATTAATTATTAATGAAATTATCTTTAAATATTAAAAGTTATATTTTATAAATTAAAATATCTGT